>JAQIUQ010002563.1:245000-322500 GCA_030378365.1 Hybognathus amarus | reverse complement strand
TAATTGGAAATGCAAAAAATATTTTTTTCAGTAATACTGAAATTAGAGCATTAAGCCCCAGCAGTGTAAACGCAGGTGTTTTCAGCAGGCTACAAACTCTTTAGTGGACACACGGCCTAACTGCACCTTTAATAACATTGAGTGTAAAACTGCTCTGTTCACAGGAATGAGAAATGCCATGAGCAATACACCACTGATTTCATCCATAAGCTCTACTCGGCAGAGGGCAAAGGCGTCTCGACTGCAGGGTCAATGTCCTGGGACACCTGCAGCAGGTACAGGCGCAACTTAGCAATTTAACAACTAATAAAGTGACATCCCTTCCAAGCATCTCTGTGCATCCTATAAATTATCTTAAAATCACATGCTTTTCAAAATTAGTAAGCACATCATAGTTGATTCACACACAAATGGACCCCAGGAAGAATAGCTTTTAGCTTATGCTAAAGCTAATGGAGATCCAAATCAAACAAATACTGTGTCAAAGAGCCTAATTAGGGTTTCTAATTAGTTTCAATATATGTTATTTCTTGCAACTAAACAGCTATTCATATGATATTTAAAAAAAAATTGTAATGCATCAAATATTTAGGATCGGCATTGTTTTGATTTCATTATAATAGTGCAAATTTCATCCGAACAGTTTTTCATGGAAAAGCAATAAGCTCCCACTAGTTCATATTAGTTAATGCATTAGCTGATTCAGTTAATCAGAATTGTTATTCAGATCCATTAAATAATATTAACAGATAATTAAGCTTTTCATAGTGTATTTGTAAATGCATTGCAATGAAATTAACATTAACTGAGATTTTTAAACACTTTACGAAGCATTTTTCTTTGTCGATAATTGGAATCTTATTTTAAGTGTTATCACATTTTTCATGGATTACTTAAAGTATAATTATGTTGCCTTATTAAACGATTTACAGAGTAGAAATTGTAACATTGGGGTTTGGCTGTGCTGAAAGAAATGCTGTTTCTCTGGTGTTTATAGGGTGGAGTGCCGACACCGTTTGACACGAAAGCTACGGCACTAAACTGGGCGTCCAAAGCCGTGCAGTGGCTGACAGACAAGATGGTGCGACAATTTTAGACTAGGTGAGAGGATGGTTAATATAAAACTAAATATATCTGTACAAAATCAAATATTTCTGATTCTGATTTGACATCAGGTGAGAGTTTTGGACATAAAATATCTAATTGAGGGCTTGTGTTTTTGTGTTTTCCTGCTGAAGTCAATGATAGTTAGTCACATGACAGAACTAATTGTGAGCATCGGTTTAAACTTTAGGTTTCTGCAGTAGACTGAGTAAAGCCAGTTTGTTTGTGTCTGTCAGGTCGTGTGTTTGCCAACACCCCAGACACGGCCTGTGTGATCGGCCTGTATAAGAAGGTTTTGACCTTCAGTCCCGTCACTGAGCTGAAGGACCAGACCGACTTTGTGTGAGTGACTCTAACATTCACACACACTATACCAGGTACACCGGGGACGTCGGGGTTGATTGGAAGCCTTTTTAACGAACCCACTGATGTCACATGACTACTTCGATGATGTCTTTATTTCCTTTCTGGACAAGGACAGTATACCATACACATGTTCAATGGAGGGACAGAAAGCTCTCGGACTAAATCTAAAATATCTTAAACTGTGTTCTGAAGATGAACGGAGGTCTGATGGGCTTGGGCGACATGAGGGAGAGTCAATAATGAAATCATGTTCATTTTTGGGTGAACTAACCCTTTAACTAATGTTAACTAGTAGGGCTGTGTATTGACACAAATTTCACAATTGGATTCGATTTCGATTCACAAGCTTGTAATTCGATTCGATATTGATTATTTTGGATAATTAATAATTAAGTAATAATTAACTGTTTTGTAGCTATACAAACACTTAAATTACACTTTTATTTATTTTTATAATAAGAAGATTATATGAAATATAAACATTTAAATGGTGGCTGTCATAAAAACTTGCCATATTTATTCAAATATGCATTAAATATTGAAGAACATTAAGATTATAATGCATATGTAATATGGTGTATATATATTTAGCTAAATGCTCCTCTCTAGAGTTATTTTTTCTAGCTGACTAACAAGTTTATGTGGGTTTTCTGAGGTAAATATGACGATACATGACATTGATTACAAGCTGTTTAACTGACGTCTTTCCACGGTTGAAACGCTGATTGAGCGAATCAATGTGACATGAAACAGATTTCGATAAGTTGTACTTTATCTTTTAACACACTTTCAGATGCTTGTTCATGTTTATTTCGCGCTGTAACTGGTATTATTAAGCCGGAAGAGAGATGGCTGCGCCAGAGCAATCTCAGCGACACAGTGCCAAAACATTATTTTCGTTTTTCAATTTCTAAAGAAAATGGACGTAATTTGAAAATTGAGACTTTGTTTCATATCAATAGTAACAAAGGACAAAGATTATTGCGAATTTTTTTTTTTTTTTTTTTTTTTTTGAATGCACGCAGCTGTGAAAAAATGTTCCGATTCATTTAAATTAAACAGGATGACTAATCAATTCTTGAGATTTAAGAATCGATATTGGTTCGTAAAAATTAGAATCGATTAATATCAAGAAATCAATATTTATTACCCAGCCCTATTAACTAGTGGACCTTGTTATAAAGTGTCACCGGTCTCAGTAAGCAGTTTCTCTCGCCCCACAGACATCGATGCCCAAGACTCAGTGGTGGCTGAATTTCCGGCTGATGCTGAAGATGTTGGCAAAGTATCAGACGTCCTTACAACGGTGACGTGACGGGAAGAGTCGAACACGTGACCCGTCGCTCTCTCAGCATAGACACCGGGTTTTAAAGCAGTCCCGTCCTCCAGCCAACTCACGACTGCCACTCCTCCGTTAAAACAGGTGAACGCCTGACGCTTCAGTGAGTAAAGGAGGGTACGACTCTAGACTAGTGCCTAAACCTGATCCTCTTCTCCATTGGAGGCCTGTATTTGCACCATCTGTATGCTGGACTGATGCAGAGTCTCCAAAACTAGATCACTCCCAGTGTAATTCATACATCTACATTAATCCGGGTACTTTTTAAACTGCGTTTTCTTTCAAAACACTCCGTCCGCACTGAAATGTCTAAAAACTAGGGGTGTAACGAGACCCTCATGTCACAATTCGATACACGATACTAAACTCATAATACGATGTTATTGCGATCTCCAAGACATATGATAAAAGGTTAACAAAACATTTTTGTATTGCGATATATTGTGACACGATATATTATTACATCCCTTCTGAAAATGCTTAAATTCAGTAAGATTATGTATGCATTAAACGTAAAAGCTCACTGACATGATACCGAGAGACCAAATTAGGGCATCAAATTAATCGCATCCAAAATAAAAGTTTGTGTTTACATAATATATGTTTGTGTAGTGTGTATAATTATTTTGTATATATAAATGCACACACATGCATGTATATATTTAAGAAATATTTGCATGTATATACTTTATATATATTTATACAAAATTAATATTATATATAAATATAAATATTTGATGTATTAATAACACATTTTTCTTAAATGTATACATGCATATGTGTGTATTTATATATACAAAATAATTATACACACTACACACACATATATTATGTAAACACAAACTTTTGCATGCAATTAATCGCAATTAATCGTTTCACAGGCCTAGACCCAATGTTATAAATTCCTCAAGCTATTATTTTCTTAACAAAATATCCAGGTCATACTCGATCGCCATTTAACAACATGTGTAACACAACCTGGTACAACCATTGATACTGTATCTATCAGGATAATATGCATCATCATTTAGTTTTCACACTACAAACTTATGAACTTAAATGCATAACGTTCAGATTTTAGCAGGACAAAAACACGTCTCAGTGAAAGGACTTAACTTAGAGAACAAACTGCACTTGATTATTTTTTAACAAATATAATATGTGTGAATCTATTGCTATAAATGTAATTTGTTATATATTTGACCATTTCATCAAAGCCAGCTTGTGATGTTTCTGGTCTTAAACTAAAATCCCCTTGTTGTTAACGATATGTATACAAATCTGTAGCAATGTAAAGTTATTTTGCTGTTGAAAAACAACTAACACAAAGTATTTTCCTTGTGCAATCCAACACCAGTCACTTTCAGTGTAGACGGCCACTGTTTTATTCTTTATACTAAACTGCTGCTGTTAGTTGATCAAAGTTTCTGCCTTGGCAGATTTATTGTTTGTCTTGGAAATTGTTCATTCTAGCAGCTTTTCCATGAGGGAATGGTTTGATGTAGCGTGATGAAGTACTTCACGAGCAGGTAAAGCTGGAGATTGTGATTGTTAAACATTTGAACAGGTGATTTGTGTTGTGTCTGTGATATTGTGTGCCTATGCAACGTGATTAATGTGAAGCAATAGATAGTTCTAGTGCAGCATGTTTTACATCTCCAGTATTGAATGCTCTACATTGACACTCACTGAAAAATCTAGAAAATAATGTTGTAAGAGTGTAAATAACTCTTATATAAAAGTTAAAGTTTTTTGTTTTGTTTTTGCACTGTGACATTATTTTCATACACACTAACATAATGTTAACATTGCAGTATTAAGAATGAGATTTTTTTGTTTAATTTTCATGAAAATATCCCAATGCAAAAATCCTAAAAGTTTATTTTTAGTTTTGCAAAACGTAATTTTTCTCCTGATTTTGGGGGTTAAACATGGCCTGCTTCGACCAGTGTGATAAACTGCTTAGACAATAGTCGGTTGTGTAAACAGCTTGGCTAAGACTACTCTTAAAAATTAGTGGTATAATTTTATTCTTCGAGATTGGCAACTTGTAAAGTCAAGATACATAAAACTTAGATCAGTTTAATGTGAATTGGATATCTTATCTAACGGCTAGTTATTCACTAGTTCTTAAGATAGTCTTAACATAGTGACCGTCTTGACTGGTTTTGTGACCATTTCAAACTTCTATGTTTTTCCGTATTACTGTCAATAACTATGAAATTGTTATTTTACTGAAATCAACAGAAGTGTACAGTAAACGATTCCGTTTCTGTCTGTAAATGTAAGCCATCACAATCTAACTCTTAAAATGTAAATGATGAATGTCATATTAAAAGGAATATACTGTCATACATACCTATATTAAATCTATTATAAAAAATATATGTTTAAAATACCTTGCTTTGTTGTAAGTAAAGGAAAAACAATTTAAAATAGACTTGTTATATTTTCGGTAACAAATACATTTAATGAGAAGAATATGCAAACATGTTATTTTCTATTAATTATAATGCATGGATTGAAGTATAAGCATATATTGAAATGATCTCTGTGAATAAGTTATTTTGAATCATGTTCAGCAAACTAAAATTGCAGCAGTGAACAAAATCTGCAGTAAATATTGCCTATAGTATAGAATGTAACGTCAACAGACATTTGAACACATCTCTGAAGTGTTTATGAAGTTATAATTTCCCAAAGCTGAATGAAAAGGGGAATGAATCACCAGGTCCTGAAGTGTCTCGTGTGGATGAGCTCTTCTGGGGGCTTCCAGTCCCAAACGAGAAGGAAAACTCCTCCTGACGACTCTCGGCTTCATCAAACAGGAAACCTTGTAAAGAAACAATAGCATTAACTCAAGACTCTTGATATTTTATTAAAATAAAATAAAATAAAAATATGTACATAGAACCATTTGGGTAAAATATAATACTAATTTTTTTTGGAATAAGTCTCTTGCTCATCAATGCTGCATTTATTTTATTAAAACTACAGTGATATTGTGAAATATCATTACAGTTTAAAATAACCGTATCTATGTGAATATATTGTAAAGTTTAATTTATTCGTTCTTCGTCATTTAGCAAGGATGCATTAAATTGATCAAAAGTGACAGTAAAGAAAATATTTCTATCTTACATATATGCTGTTGTTTTGAACTTTCTATTCATCAAAAATATATAAATCACGGTTCACACAAAAAGTGTTCAACTTTAATAATATTAAGAACCATTATTAATAATTGAACACCAATAATATTTCAGCACTTTTTCTGAAGGATCATGATGTTGAAAATTCAGCTTTAATCACAGGAATAATTACATTTTAAATATATTCACATAGAAAACCGTTATTTTGAATCGATAATATTGACAATATGACTGTTTTACTGTATTTTTGATAAAAAAATGGAGCATAATTATAATAAATGGTGAGCATAGAAGACTTCATTGATAAAAAAAACTTTTGACAATCATACATTACCTGAGAACTTGGGCGCTGATCCTGGTGACTTCTATTACCAGAAATACAAAATCAGCTTTCAAACAATTAAAACCATTAAACACAACAACGATTTCTCCAGAAATACCTTGTCGCTGAAATAGGAGCTTGTGAAGGTAAATGGAGATGCCTACAACACACACACACATACACAAATTAAATGATGAAACTCTTTAATGAATCAATCTTCCAGCTTCTTTAGTTCACCTCTTCTGCTGCCGATCCCACGTCAAAGTCGCAGCCCGGCTTCGAGAACGCAGGTGTGTTTGGACCCGACATCATGGAGAACACAAAAGCGGGCGACTTGGTGTCTGAGATCTCCTGTCCTCCAGGTGAGCATCTAGGACTGTTGCTGTTAACAGATCAAACAGTGATCAAAATACTTTTTTTATTAAAACGTGTTTACTTTCTTATACATGCCCCTGCGCTTGTTGAATGATAGAGCACGTTAAAGTAAATAAAATCAAGGTTAAAGATAGCCTCTGAATCCTTTTGGTTTGTCCAGAGGCTAAAGACTACAGTCATTAAGTAGTGCATGAAGAAAAATAGGTTGCAATTGTTGTTTCATGTTGACTTTAGACAGATGGCAGCATATAATAGAGGTACAGTGAGGTCAGGTCGTACTTTAAGGAGAAGGTCGAGAGTGTTCGGTGTGGCTTTAATTCTCAGCCGGTGAGGAGGAGGGCAGACGGGACCCTCAGTCACTGTGTCCTCGTGAGTTTCTGCTGTGGTCGCCTCCAAACTATCGTTCTCCTCCTCCTCCTCCTCTTCTGATATTTCCACCATGAGCTCAGAAGCACATGAAACATTCACAATCTCCTGCTGCATTCATCCAAACAGAAAATATAAGAATATATACGGTAGACGGTACACTACAGGTCAAAAGTCATGTATCTGAAAGAAGACTCTTACAGCAAAAACAGTAATATTGTGAAATATTATTATATAATATATAATATATTTATAATATATTATAAGTATTATATTATTGTATAGTTATCAACGCTGAATTTTTAGCATCAATACTCCAGTCTTCAGTGTCACATGATCCTTCAGAAATCATTCTAATATGATGATTTGCTGCTTAAGAAACATTTCTGATTCTAAATGTTGAAAACAGTTTTTGCTGCTTGATATTTTATATATATTTTTAAAGAAATTAATACTTTTATTCAGCAAAGATGCATCAAATTGATCAAAAGTGACAGTAAAGACATTTATCATGTGATTTCTACTTCTAATAAATGCTGTTCTTTTGAATTTTCTATTCAGTGAAAGAATTGTGGTTCCCAAAAAAACATTAAGTCGTTTTCAACACTAACAATAAAAACCATAATTAATAATTGAGGAGCTAATCGTATTAGAATGATTTCTGAAGGATCATGTGACACTGTAGACTGGAGTAATGATGCTGAAAATTATTTAATTTTTTTTTACAATTTACAATATATTCAAATAGAAAACTGTTTAAATTGTAGCCTAATAATATTTCACAGTATAACTCTTTTACTGTATTCATAAAAAAAATTGAGCATTGATGAACAGAAGAGACTTCTTTTCAAAACATTTTTAAAAACTTTAATTATTACAAACATGACCGATAGTGTATATTTTAATCATTTAAAACCAGTATTTCAACTATACCGGTTCATTCACCTTCTCTGACTGGCTCTGATCGCCTTCTTGCATTTGATCTATGATGAAAGGAAAACTGGATTGTGATCCATAAATATGAGTGTGCTTATTGTGGTTTATCTTGTGATGCTTTCAAAATATTCATATATGCTGGTGTTTACCTTCTACAGTTTCTCTCTTTCCATAAGCAGTGGGACAATGTGTCCATTTGAGATTCACTTTCTGCAGTTTTAACCTTATTCGCCTCAGAAGGATCTTCATCAACCTTGTGCTCATCTGTGTATTCTTCAGGCCTCTAAAAGTTACAGAACTCACAATAACTTTTCTCAAGTATTAAATAGAAGCAAACCATTTTGTATTTGTTTTTCTCTCACAATTCATGTAGATGGAGCTGTAGTTTTAGGATAACAGAAGTAGTACCTGCATTATGGGCTCTGGATGAGGGACCATTTCATCAAATGACTTCGCTTTCAGTTTGTAGGCCGTCATTGTCTGGACACTTACTATTTTCATAGCGATTTCAGAAAAAAGTGAATTAGACGAATGTACGGAAGCGTATTTGCATTCACTTGAGGAAAAAATATCTACTGTTTTCCTGAATCAACAATTATCTCAGAATTACGAGATATTTCATGTAAAAAAAGTTTCTGCTCTGTTTTTCTGTATTAATGACTTCATTATCTCAAAATTATGAGTATCTCATTAATTCATAAAACAATGATTTAAAAAAAATGATATGATCATAATCATCATAATTATGATCTTAGAATAACAAGATAATTTTTCATGGGGAAAAGTTTTTGCTCTGTTTTTCTGAATTAATGACCATCTCAAAATGAGTAATGAGTACCCATGTGAGTACCTCATTAATTCATAAAAAATGTGGGAAAAAAAATTTCAAGAAAAAAAATATCTCATAATTCTAAGATAATTAACTCGTTAATATAGAAAAACAGAGCAAAAAAAAAGTTTCCAGTGAAAAATTATCTCATGATTATGAGATAATTAACTTGATTAATTCAGAAAAAAACAGAGTAGATTTTTTCCTCAAGTGAATGCAATAAGCTTCCGTACGAATGCAACAAATCTGATAAAAACCAATCTGCTGTAAAGATAAAATACCTGTCTAGGCACCATCAGTGACTGGCTCCTCCTCACCTGTCAAAACAGAAGAAGATCTATGTTGAAGGAATAATTCACCCAAACATTATTTCTGTTGTTAGGAACAACATGATTTTTTATTTTTGAAAGAACAGAGTTACCCAGTGCTGCTGTCAGTTCTCTATCCTTCTCCATTATTTGTTCTTCTATTGCTCTGATTCTCCTTTTCGATTTCCTCATTTCTCAGCTTGAGCCTTCAGCAGTTTCTGAGCTAGTGGGTTCTGACAGTATCGATCCTTATACTGCTGAAACACGTTCCTGTAGCTCTCGATTCTCTCCTGGAACATTTTCCTTCAAAGACCAAGCATCTTTAGCCCTATAAAGCCTAATGTATTATGTTTAATACATGAATTATGCATCATGAATCACAACTTTACTGAAAAACCTGTCGCACACAATCGACTACATGCCTTCTCTCATCTGACTGATATCGTTTAGATGTTTTTAGCAAGCAAAAGGCCTTTAAGTATAATTACGTTCATCTTTTCTGTATTTGTTGTGTTGCGAGTATTTGAAAAGTGCTTCTGTATTTGGTTGTGTTGTGAGTTGTTTTGTGAGTATTCAAAGCGTGTTTCTGTATTTGGTTGCATTGTGAGTATTTGGAGACACGTGTTGTCAAACTAATGAACTTTTTCTAGTCGCATGTGTCTTGTTGCTGCTTAAAGCACGTTGAGCTGTCTCCGTCATCGTACAACAGCATTATGGTACTTCATGTTGACTTTACGCTGGACCTACATGTCTTGCTTATAGCTGTCCTGTCTCTTCTCTAGTTCAGCTTCCAGTGTCTTTTCATACTGAAGCAGCAGATGTCCTGTTCTCTGTTGACTGATATCAGAACAAAATACTCATATTAAACGATAATATGCTAAGTTTGAGATTGGAAAATAATAATACGGTCAGTCACACTTTGCCATACTTTTTTGTGTTTTCTTTGATAAACTTTACAGTGTTTTGTTTTTGCTTGATCTCCTCATCGAGTTTGCTGATGGTAAGTTGTGTTGTCTTAATGTAATCTTTCTTCTCCTGAATGTTGGACTCACAAACTAAAAACACAACAGACAGAACAATTAATGATAACAAACTCTTTATAATATATATGTGGGTGTTCAGGGGAGCTTTTGGCTTATGTTTTCATTGAGGTGTTCCTAAAAACTTACTTTGTATTTGCTGCTTGAGGTCATTATTCCTCTGGGCAAGTTCTCAACTCTCTATACCTGTCGTAGATAAAACACAGTATACAGTACAAATCGAGTTAAACTTGTCAAAGAACCAGTATGAAAAAAAAATGAAATGAAGCGAACTCATTACCTAACTGAAGCAGCAGGTTGTCCAGTTGATTTACCGTCTGCTCATCCATTCAAACCCACTAAAACACACACACGGGTCTTGAAAATACCACAGATATCACGTAAATAGATCTAATTTGCAGTCTTCATAAATTATATAACAGTTAACTCAAATATGTAATTAAAAGGCGAATATTGTGCGTAAATTGACGTATATACGAGAGCTCGAGCGCGTCAGTTAAAACGGCAGTTACTGCCCGAGCTACTAAACGAATTTCTGACTAACATGTGATGACGACATACAGTTCTCGCGGATCAGATCAGTTTCAAATAAATTAAATAATACAAATTAATAAATGATTAGATAAATAAGTAAATTTCGTTAACCGGGCGTGAGGCAAGCCACTACTTGTTTTTTGAATAAATAATAAAACAGATTTAACCTGTGACATCAACGTTTATCATATTTTATGTGCATATATGCACATAAAATATGATAAACGTTGATGTCACAGGTTAATCTGTTTCATTATTTATTCATAATAATATATGAATAAAAATGATAATATCAGTTAAATTGTCTTATTTTATATTAAAAAAATAATAAAAGCAGACGTACACACAAATAAACGCAATTTATGAATATTTAAAAAAAATACTTATTGTAAAAATAAATGTAGCAATAAACGTAGTATTTCACCGAAAAATCGTTTGTACTGCTCTCATCACAGTGGATTCGGCTGGAGGAGGGGCTTAGATTTATCGTCATCTGATTGGACGATGCGGGCGTTCCAGAGATAATGGGCGGGACTTAAATGCTTTGTGGCCCAGGCACATCTGTATGGCGGCTGCTGTTGGACATTTAACCCAGCTAAACATTTCATCGCAAGAGTTTTCACAGCGGTTCTTTCGTGCATGTGCATCCGGTAGGTGCGAATAAGGTTATGAATCAAGCAGGAGCTTCTTGTGTTTGTGAATAAGACTCCTCTTACAGTAGATCATGGAGTGATTAAAACCAGAGCGGATCAGCTGAGACAAAAACAGCCTCCGTCTGGCGCTCAGGCTTTACAATACACTGATTTAAAATAAACCGCTATCTCAGTGGGGTTTAAAATGAAGGATTTTTAGTTTTAGACGCTATTTTATTAAAACATAATCCTATGATTGACAGTACGATTCCAGTTATCTATATGTCTTTGTTTCTCTGACAATAGATCTGATTGAGACCCAGCTCGCTGACGGAAGGGTGTTGTTTCTTACACAAAATATATATGTCTGTGTTATTTTAGTATTATTTATATACTATTTTAGCAATTATTCATATTTTAAATTAGCTTTAATTTTTATGTTTTCATTTTAGTGTAAGTTTGTATTTTATGTCATGTGCTTTTTTAATTTTTATCAGTTTTTCTATTTAGATTTAATTTATGTTTACTTTAGTTTTAGTACTTCAACCATAGTTATTTTATTCCAGTATCTAATTTGTATATTTTATTGTACTTTATTTTAGTGCTGGCAAATTGGATTATTCGCATCTAACCTAAAAGTTTGTGTGTGTGTTTATATATATATATATATATATATATATATATATATATATATATATATATATATATATATACACACACACACACACATTAAATATTTACAAACTTTTATGTTAGATGCAATTAATCACGATTAATCAATTTGACAGAAGTACTTTTTTCAGACAGTGAACCGGAGCATGGAGCCGGTGGAGCAGCTGGAGTCTGTTCGATCTGAGGTCTCGGATGGGTCGATGGATGTAGGAATCAGTGGGACCAGCACCCGACGAAGAGGAGAAAGCGGGAGCACCGGCCGGAGTCCATCATCGTCTACCGCTCGGATCCCAGAGAGAGCCGCTGGTGAAGAGCAGGGAGCAGATAGTGAAGCTGGAGAGAGGAACTCTGAAGAAGGGGCTACATTTCTCAACAACCCCAGCACTGAAGGTGAAGCATTACATTTTGTACCTTATCCTAAGCAAAAAATATATATATACACTACCGGTCAAAAGTTTAAGATCAGATTTTTTATGTTTTAAAAGAAGTCTCTTCTGCTCATCAAGGCTGCAATTTAAAAAAAAAATAATAATACACAAAAAACACAGTAATATTGTGAAATATTATGACAATTTAAAATGACTTTTTTATGTTAATATATATTAAAATGTAATTTATTCCTCTGAAAAAAATCTGCATTTTCAGCATCATTACTCCAGTCTTCTGTGTCACATGATCCTTACACAAATCACTCTAATATGATGATTTTATGCTCCAAAAACATGTATGATTATTATCCATGTTGAAAACAGTTTTTTACACTTTTGATGAATAGAAAGTTCAAAGAACAGCATTTATTTAATTAGAATCTTTTCTAACATTATAAATATCTTTACTGTAACTTTTGATCAATGTAACTCATCCTTGATGAATAGAAGTATTGATTTCTTATTTATTTCCCCCCAAAATAAAATACAAATTCTTACTGACCCCAAACTTTTTAAAGGGTAGTGTTTAATGTAACAAAAACTTTCCATTTCAGATAAAAGCTGTTCTTTTGAACTTTCTATTCATCAAAGAATCCTGAAATAAAAATGTCAAAAACTGTTTTCAACATGGATAATAATCATACATGTTTTTGGAGCATAAAATCATCATATTAGAGTGATTTGTGAAGGATCATGTGACACTGAAGACTGGAGTAATGATGCTGAAAATTCAGCTTTTTTTCAGAGGAATAAATTACATTTTAATATATATTAACATAAAAAAGTCATTTTAAATTGTCATAATATTTCACAATATTACTGTGTTTTTTGTGTATTTTTTATCAAAAAATTGCAGCCTTGGTGAGCAGAAGAGACTTCTTATCAAAAACATAAAAAATCTTACCGATCTTAAACTTTTGACCGGTAGTGTATATTTTTGCATTTTAGTTTCAATAAATTGTTGCATTCTAATGCAAAAAGCAAAAAATACGTTTTTCCAAACTAATATTTCAAGAGCATAGAAAAACACTTTTTCTCATAAACATTCTTACAAAATAAACCAAAAGTTAGTCATTAGTTAGTGAACTGTTCCATCTGTTGAAATGCTAAAAGTAAAGGTACGTATTTTTCATTGGACAGTGACAAAATGCTATTTCTTCATAAGAAAATGATTTTTTGAGTTCTGAAAGTTACTAAATAAGTACTCTTATATAAATAAGCATTTATTTATATAGTGCTTTATACAATACAGATTATTATTTCAAAGCAGCTTCACAGTGATAAACAGAAAAATAACAGTGTTAATGAAACTATAGTTGTGCGAAACAAGCTGATTTCAGCACTACAGACGAAAATAATGTCATTATTCAGCTTAATTCAGTTTCAATTAATTTTGTTCTCATCTGATATAGTGCAGTTTGATAATTACTGAATATAAAGGTACAATATGTAAGAATTTTGTAAAATGTCCAAAAATCACTTGCACAGTGTGATATATTTGCTGTAGTTGTGTACTCACAATATCCCAAAAGTCTCCAAAGATTTTTTTACTTCAGAGATATTCCAATTTTAAAATAAGTGGCCGTCTCGAAAAAAATGTCGCCTGTCAATGACGCAATATCGACGATATCCTCAGCTTCCGTTCATACTGCCATAGCCATGACGTAACCATGGCGACAGATGTGGACAACAATGTAGTGCGTAGCGTTAAGCACGCAGTTCTTGTTTCTCTCAAACATAGACCATGGCAAGCAGACTTTTGGACAAACAAGGAAAACTAAAATGTACTAAAGTGAAAGCACTTCAAAAAATTAAAGTATGAAAAAGTTATGGAAGTTATAATTTACAGTAAATCAAATATACTTTATTAATATGTATTTTTTAATATGAAATAAATATTTTACAAAATATGTTTTACTATAAAATGAAAGCTATATATCTAACCAAGTATCACAAAAATTGAAGTTCCCATGAGATTTTGTTTGGGCGTTATACCAAAAATAGCCACCGGGTGACATTGAATTCCATTGAATTTAATTGTATGCATTCTGCCATAACAAATTAACAAATTTCTATCCAAATATCACTTCTGTCACTAAATATGGAACCTTGAGACTCAGACCTTTCTGACAATATGTGTTTTGTCAAGATTAGAAAAGGTTTACATAATAAATTATGAAAGATGATTCCCAAAAGGAGAGGGGCCTAATAAAAAATTCCGTTTCTATGGTAACGCAACGTCCAATTTCAAAACGGTTCTGAGTTCGTAAGCTTTCAAATGATACCTAATTTATAACTACTAAAATATGTGATATAATAATAATAAAAAAATATATTTAAATATATAACATATTATACTTTTTAGAGGACTTATTGCCTTACTTTTTAAAATATAATTTTATCTTTTTTTATTGACAAATACTAATTATGTTTTATTATGAACTTTTAGCACTAAAAACCAAAGTTTCAATTATTAAAAGTGTGTGCGTCGACTTTTTGTGTCAAAGCTCAGAAACTCCTGTAATGATGTTGATTTTTTTGAGGCGCACTCTTGTCATAAATTCATATATTACTGTTCATTCCTAATTTGTAAGAAAAGAACAGACCTAAAATATCTATTTAGGAGTCTTAGACCTTTCCAATGATATATAGTTTGTCATGACTGGATTAGGATTTAATAGTAGTATAGTGAAGTAAGAGTTGCCCGTATACGGGCAAGTGACCAGTTAATTGTCTTTTAATAGGAAATGCATTCTGTCTCATTGTAAATGAATTATTTTGATCTCATTAGGCTGGGCTGTGCCTCCAGATAGTCGCCACGTGACGCTCACAGGGACCATCACGCGTGGAAAGAAGAAAGGTCAGATGGTGGACATTCACGTGACGCTCACAGAGAGAGAGTTGCGTGAGATGGCGAGGTCAAAGGAGCGTCTGGATGCCGAATGCGACGCTCGAGAGGGATCGAGTCGCTCGTGTGGGTTCGGCGTTTCTCAGGGTCCTCACGTCGTCTTGTGGAGCCTCTCCTGTGCTCCCGTGGTCTTCCGTCCTGTCCTTCATCACCTCGTTCTACTACGGGACTCTCACGTGGTACAATATTTTCCTGGTGTACAACGAGGAACGGACGTTCTGCCACAAAATCACGGTGTGTCCCTTCCTCATCATCTTCTACCCGGTGCTCATCGTGACGCTTTCGCTGTCGCTGGCTCTTCACTCGGCCGTGGCGCAGGTGTCCTGGGCTTTCAGCGAGTGGTGGACGTCCGTCAGGGATTTAGAGAAGGGTTTCTGCGGGTGGGCTTGTGGGAAGCTGGGTTTGGAGGACTGTTCACCCTACAGCATAGTCGAGCTGCTGGACTCGGACACAATCTCTGGGAGTCTGCAGGGAAAGTCCCTGGAAACATCCTCGGTGTGAATAGATTTTCTCAGATGGTTATCAGCCCTGTTTATTGACACTTGGCGAGTGTTATGGCCTGTTTACACCTGGTATTACGATGCGTTTTGGTTGATATCGGATCGGACAAGTAGACAGGTGTAAATACTAGGGATGGGCAACGATTAATCGCGATTAATCGCATCCAAAATAAAAGTTTGTGTTTACATAATAAATGTTTGTGTAGTGCGTATAATTAATTTGTATAGATAAATACCCACACATGCGTGTATATATTTAAGAAATATGTGCATGTATATATTTTATATATATTTATTCACAATTAATATTATATATAAATATTTGATATATTAATAACACATTTTTCTTAAATATATACATGCATGTATGGGTATTTATATATACAAATTAATTAGTACGGTGGCGTATTGCATTCACTTGAAGAAAAAAATCTACTCTGTTTTTCTGAATTAACGACTTAATTATCTCAGAATTACAAGATAATTTTTCATGGAAAAGAGTTTTTGCTCTGTTTTTCTGAATTAACGAATTAATTTTTCATGAGAAAAAAAGTTTTTGCTCTGTTTTTCTGAATTAATGAGTTAATTTTTCATGAGAAAAAAGTTGTTGCTCTGTTTTTCTGAATTAACGACTTAATTTTTCATGAGAAATTTTTTTACTCTGTTTTTCTGAATTAAACGACTTAAATTTTCATAAGAAAAAGTTTTTGCTCTGTTTTTCTGAATTAACGACTTAATTTTTCATAAGAAAAATTTTTCATTCAGAAAAACAGAGCAAAAAAAATTTCCATGAAAAATTAACTCATTAATTCAGAAAAACAGAGCAAAAAAAATTTCTCATGAAAAATTAACTCGTTAATTCAGAAAAACAGCAAAAACTTTTTTCTCATGAAAAATTAACTCTTAATTCAGAAAAACAGAGCAAAAAAATTTTTTCTCATGAAAAATTAACTCGTTAATTCTGAAAAACAGAGCAAAAAAATTTTTCTCATGAAAAATTAACTCGATTAATTCTGAAAAACAGAGCAAAAAAATGTTTTCCTCATGAAAAATTAACTCGTTAATTCAGAAAAAACAGAGCAAAAAAAATTTTCTCATGAAAAATTAACTCGTTAATTCAGAAAAACAGAGTAGATTTTTTTTCTTCAAGTGAATGCAATACGCCTCCGTACACGCACATATATTATGTAAACACAAACTTTTATTTTGGATGCGATTAATCACGATTAATCGTTGCCCATCCCTAGTAAATACAGGTGTAAATTGGGTCTAAACGTTTTTGTTTTAGATTCCAGATGTTGTTAAAAACGCATTTTTATAGGATTGCAAATGTATCCAAACAGCCAAAAAAGACTCCTCCTACTGACTCGATGCGTAAACATTATGGGAATCACACTAGCCGGTCACAGGATTAAAACTTTGTCGGCTTGAGACCCAGGTTTGGTTTCAAGCAAGCGGTAACCTTCCCGTCTCTCTTGAATCCAACACAGAAGTGACTTAAACTGCAATTCATTGACTGGCCACTAGAGACAGGCTTCAAAAGTGAGTCAATCCCATAGCCCCCCAATGTTAAAACGCCCAACTTTACAGCAGAAAAAACTATGTTTACAGCCTGGTATAAAAAGTGGTTTTGGTCTATATACCTAATTTTGCCCTTCATGACAACTAGGGTGAATTGTTTTATAACTAATCCGTTTAAATTATAATAAGCCTTAAAGGTAGTTGAAAATGCATTCGACTTGCATTGCATTTAAACTGCCACAAATGACTCTCCTCCTAATCTCCGCCTACTGACCTAATGACCTAAACATTATGGGAAGTGCGCTAGGTATTAAAACATTGTCGGCTGGAGACCCAAGTTTGGTTTGAAGCCGAAAAACACACCAAGCACAATGTTCTCTCACCATTCCTGATTTCTAACACTCACAGCGTTCTGCGTGATCCTGTTTATTGCCACTTGGCGAGTAATAATTTACTCGTTAAGTAAATCCTGGGCCAAACTTTTGTTTTGTTTTTCCTGGGCCAAACTTTTGTTTTGTTTTTCTTATAACTTACAGGTGAAACTCGAAATATTAGAATATGGTGCAAAAGTTAATTTATCTATATGGTGAAAAGAACCTTTAAGGGTCACATCTTGTGACATCACATCCTGTTTTTGGCTCATTTAGATGTCTTTGGTCTGTGTTACAGTCGAAACCACACCAGAGTTTGTTTTAATCATGTTTGTTTTGTTTTAATATTTTTTTTATGAAACCGTCATATTTTCATATTGTATGTCAGACTTTCAAACTTTCTTAAAGATGTGTATTTAAAATATTTATTCTTTCCTATTTTATTCTATTTATTTGGTAATACTTTACATAAGCTCCTATTTGTTAACGAATTAACTAATGAACAATACAGTACTTATTAATCTTTATTAACGTTAGTTAATAACAATACACACTCATTGTTCACTCGGGTTCATTAAGTATTAACAATACAACTATTGATTTTAAAAATCTAGTAAATATTGAAAGCTTTAGAAGCATTTTTCATTGTTAGTTCATGTTAACGGATGTAGTTAACAAATGGAACCTTATTGTAAAGTTTTTCCATTTATTTTTTAACTTTTGCATGTTTTATTTTAATTAAAAATATTTTTCTGTACGTCAGAAGGGTAAAGGAAAGTACAGGGGAGTAAATGCTTTTCATAACTTCCTGTAAAATTAAGCCATACAGTATATATGTGCAATTAATCTGTGATTATTTGTGAGAGCCCTGCATACTCTCTAAGTAGATTTAATTTGCTCACTAACGACGAATCCTGAAGATAATTTATGTGCCGTGTGTGTGTGTGTGTTTATGATTATATATGGGGCAGACAGTTATTCCAAAAAATATGTTCATAACCAGTTCTTGGGCATCAAAAGAACATTTTTAATAATTTCAAATCAAATTCATTATGATAAATGTGTTACTTTTAACATGTGTTTGGTTAGTTAGGAATGTTTTGTCAATTTTTTTTATTTTTTCCTTTGACTTTGCACTTTCATTGTGCAGTAATGCTCAGAAGAGACAATAAAATACCTATATTCCTGTATTTTCATGTTAGGTTTGTGTGTATTTTGTGATCTACAAAACAAAACATGTTGAAAGCCCTTTGCAGAATTGAAGACTTAGAAATTTTACAGATGAAGCCAGGATTAGGCTTTTAAGTATCTTTTAAACGTGCCCTAGAAAAACAACAATAACACAGATGTAGAAGCACCAATTCTGCTTGTAAGTTTAAACTTGACATAAACTGTAAACTTGTCCCTCAAATCATATTGGTTGATTGAATGTTGATCCATAAACATGATATTTGGTGAAATCACATTCATCCAAATCAATCACATCCAATTTCAAAAGGCTTCATGCATGACATTGCATGTCTATCCAGCCATGTGATTTGCCCTGCAGTGCAGAGACTGTATGTTCATGTTATGACTGGATATATGAGTGTAGTTTGACCCACATAGAACATGGTTCATATAGTATAATAAGAATTCTCCTGCTTCAAACAGATATATTTTGGATTCAAGCATACTGATTATTCCAACGTTTTGCATAATCGCGAGCGCTTCTCTTTTAAGGTTGAGGTAAACAATCGTTTACTCTAAGTTTAAAACTGTTTTAAATTATATTAAAGCATTAGCAAGAGTAATGGAATATAGGGACACAAACGTTTGTTGTGATTTATTATCTTTTTCTTTTTTTTCTTCTTTTTTTTCTGTCTAAGGCGGAACCTTGTATCGTCCATTCATTTGCTCACCCGGAACAATAACAGACGGACACCAGCAGAGATGGCGCGAGCGGCGAAGGTAATACAGTCATTATTGGTCTTCATAATCAAAAGCTTGTTTTATTATTAATAAACAGTATGACATAACTTTTAGGAGACACATAGTTCATAAAACAGACTCATCATCTGGATTGTGTTTATGTCCGTCCGTATTCATATAGAACCGAAAAGAACATTTCAACTACTTAATAACTTCTTAATGTAGAAAATGAGTGTCATATTTAAGTTATTATCTGCAGATTTAAGTATCTTAAGTATCAGATGAGATGAGTACATTAAAATAGATAGGATTTATATTTTGAATGTTACGAATGCTGTCATAGATGTAACGTTAATGTGGATTGCTTATTATTTGCTCATTGGAATATTTAATGAAAATGTTTCTGTTTATATTGAGATAGCGAGTAAAATCTTAAATGCTATTGTTTTAGTATCTTTTGTGAAAAATTTGAGCAAAGCTTGATACATTTTCTGAAACTCTAGTCTAGAAGAGACACGTGTGAGATTTTCTCAGGAGAAATATTAAAGTTAAGCATATGTCTCGTTTAATCTCATTTTATAAAGATAATTCGGTCATCATTTTCTGATTTACATGTTGTTTTAAACCATATTTACTGTCTGTCTCTCTTAAACTTGCTTAAGCTGGACTGTGATGCTATTTTCTTCTAGAAACAAACATTGTAACATTATTTTCTCTCTGTAAAGCTGCTATTAAACTATCTGTATTGTAAAAAGCGCAATATAAATGAAGGTGACTTGACTTGAAAGCCACCACGTAATAAAAAAATAAGATAATTGGGACTTTTTACCTCACAATTCTGTGAAAAACAGTCAAAATTGTGAGAAATTCAAAATTGAGTGTCAGAATTGTAAGTTGAAAAGTTACCTAGACAATTCTGACTTCTTTTCTGCAATTCCGACATATAAAATATGTATATCTCACTATTCTGAAAAAGTTGGAATTACGATAAATAAATTCTCAATTGCGAGATACAAACTTGCAATTGGGAGAAAAAAATCTGAATTTTGAGATAAAATCTTGCAGTTGTAACTAATACATTATATTTTTATTCCGTTGCGTAAACAAGCTTTCATAGAATTATGAGGTGGACTATTATTTTTCTGCACGTATCCACAGCTGTCTTTTGCTTTTATTCTGCAGTCAGCGTTGGTGCTGTGCATGGATGTGGGTTTCTCCATGAGCAACTCTGAGCCGGGTCATGAACCGCCCTTTGAACAAGCC
This sequence comes from Hybognathus amarus, assembly GCA_030378365.1. Classification (NCBI taxonomy): domain Eukaryota; kingdom Metazoa; phylum Chordata; class Actinopteri; order Cypriniformes; family Leuciscidae; genus Hybognathus; species Hybognathus amarus. Next base: position 301,623 of record JAQIUQ010002563.1, on the reverse strand, counting down.
AAAAAAGTAATCCAGAAGTTTGTCCAGCGGCAGGTTTGTACTCATTGTTTTCAATTTATTTATATAATATGTGCCCCTGCGCCACAAAACCGGTCACAAGGGTAATTTTTTTGAAAATTGAGATTTATACATCAGCTGGAAATTTAATAAATAAGCTTTCCGTTGATGTATGTATGTTAGGATAGGACAATATTTGGTCGAGATATGACTATTTGAAAATCTGTAATCTGAGGGTGCAAAAAAATCAAATTGTTGACTGTATTGTTGTTATATATTTCAGGTGTTTGCTGAGAATAAAGACGAGGTGGCTCTGGTGCTGTTTGGGACTGATGGCACTAAGAACCGTCTGGCCAAAGACGGGGAGTATGAGAACATCACGGTCCACCGGCACCTCATGATGCCTGACTTTGAGCTGCTCCAAGAGATCGAGAGTGAACTTCAGCCTGGTGGTCAGCAAGCAGACTGTATCCTTCATGTTACCGTTACCATATAATCGTTGATAAGATAACACAACACCAGACTTTATAGCTCTCATGAGACTATGTGTATTGTGAAATACATGAAACAAAATAACACAAGATAGAAAACAAATCATTTTGTGCTTGAGGGTTTCCAAACTGTTGTTCATGAGGGAACTGCTGTGAGTTAATAACAAACTAATAATTATTTAAATAATTTAAAAGTAGGGCTGGCAAACGATTAATTGCGATTAATCACATCCAAAATAAGTTTGTGTTTACATAATATATGTGGGTGCACTGTCACTGTGTATAATTATTTTATATATATATATATATATATATATATATATATATATATATATATACATATATATATATACATATATATATATATACATATATATATATATATATATATAAATACACATGCATGTATGTTTAAGAAAAAAATATTATTCATATATAAAATATTTATATTTATATATAATATAAATTATATATAAATCTATATACAGTATATACATGAAAATATTTCTTAAATATATACAAGCGTGTGTGTATTTATATATATATATATATATATATATATATATATATATATATACATATAAAATAATTATACACAGTGCACCCACATATATTATGTAAACACAAACTGTTATTTTGGATGTGATTAATCGCTATTAATCATTTGACAGCCCTGTTTAAAAATAATAATTATAAAATATATATATATATATATAATAAACTATATTATAAAATATGCTTTATTATTTAGTATACAAATGTATAAGTATATTTTCTAATTATATGAATAAAATATATACATATAAAAATATTTGTATATGTAAATTAATTAATTTAATTAAATTGAAGTATTTTTGAATAAAAAAATAGATAATATAAAATAATCTAATTGAGGGTTTCCTAACTGGTTCATGAGGGAACTGCTAATGAATATAAATACGTTTTATATGTGCATAAATAAATACAAATTATTTTATTTATTTATTTTTTAAGAAAAAAATCGCATAATATTAAATAAATTAAAAGTTATTTATTAGGGGGTTGTGATTGATAAAATACTAATAATTTAATTATAGCATACCATTAACCATGTTTTGAGACCATTAACCACATCAGAGAATCGTAAACATTTTCTTTATTATAAAACATTTTCTATCATTTAGTATACAAATGTATAAATAATACAATATATTTTATAATTATATATAGAACATTTTTATTTAATTGTTTTTTAATAAAAAATAAAATAATATAAAAGAATAATTTTATTTTATAATTATTTGCTTATTTTATAAGAAATATCTTATTTGTTTACCTGAATGTCTTGTGAGCATTAACCCACATCAGAGAATCATGAAGATGTTAAATTTCACATTTCATGGGGACTAGTAAACGTTTTACGTCAAAGGGGTTCTAACTTATATTATATTTTATTGTTTATATATATTTATTGTATAATATTTTACATGTATACAAAAAAATATTATAATGTGACGTCCTTGACTTATTTGTCAGGGCTTGATGCTCTTGTGGTTTGCATGGACCTTCTGCAGAATGAAACCATGTGAGATTTTTGTTGCACATTTTCTTTTTTTTAGCAATTTAGGGTTTTCACTGCAGCATTCACACTATTTGTTTTGTTTGTGTTTTTTAGGGGGAAGAAAACCGATCGTCTGAACATCGTCCTGCTGACAGATCTGAATGTACAGACCTCGGAGGACCAGCTGGACGTCATCATCCAGAACTTGAAGAAAGCTGGCATCACCATGCAGTTTTTGTAAGAAACATGCACTGATAACTGATGATTATAATAAAAGGCCTGCACAATATAGTTATTTTTCTGAAATAATGTGTATATACAGGTGAAACTCAAAAAAAGTAGAATATCGTGCAAAAGCAATTCAACTTAAAAGGTGAAACTAATATATTATATAGACTCGTTACATGCAAAGTGAGATATTTCAAGCCTTTATTTGTTATAATTTTGATGATTATGGCTTACAGATATGAAAACCTTTCACAATATTCTAATTGTGAATTTAGGGTTTTCATATCTGTGACCATAATCATCAAAATTATAACAAATAAAGGCTTGAAATATCTCACTTTGCATGTAATGAGTCTATATAATATATTAGTTTCACCTTTTAAGTTGAATTACGGAAATAAATGAACTTTTGCACCATATTCTTATTTTTCAGCTGTATAGTTTAAAGTATTTTATATGTTACAAACATTATCAGTCATACATCAGTCGATTCGAATTGTAGATTTCAAATCTAAATTTTGATTTCAATTCTCGATTTAAACTCAATGAATATAGATTTAATACAAATCCTATATTTATAAAAAAAGAACAGTGAACATAGGTTTGCTAGTGGTTAATTAATACAAAAGAAATTTAGAACTCTTTTTATTTTACGTACATTAAAACAGAACCCAACTCTATATTTCAAATGCAGACGATGAATAGACAGGATTTTGATGCAAGATGAAAAATTTATGCTGTAAATTGTCTGAACAGATGCCTTGATCAAACAGGATCAGATTATTTTATGTTTTAGATAAAACACACATTAATCTCACTGCATTAGCCTATGAAGAGTGCAGGGAAACTAATACTGGCTTTTGGGTGATAGATAAATAAATATGGAAAAAAAAAATTACTCGTGGCCTTTGAGAATCGATTTTAAATCGACCACATTTGAAAAAAAAACGATGATTTGAAATATGGATGTTACCCAGCCCTAATATGCAGTCTGTTTGGTGTGTTCAGTTTGCCATTCCCTGTGGATGATGAGGACAGAGGGAATGGTGAAGGGGACGGACCGGGGCCCTCAGCGGCTCCACCCCGTCCTGGAAAAGGCTTAAATAAACAGCAGAAACAAGGACTGGAGATGGTCAAAAACATCATGACCAGCCTAGAGGAGGAGGACGGCCTGGAGGAGGTCTACACCTTTAGGTATAAATTCATATCTGCAAGATTGTGCACAACTTCTTTATATAATGAAATATATTATATTTAGTATAAACAAAAATGTATAAAATGTTTTTTTCATATTTTTAATAAACTATTAAATATTTTAATTTAATATTTGTTTTTAATAAAAAAGAAATAATATACAATCAATTATATATTACATAAATATATACCATTTTTATTATAAATAAATTGATTTCAAGTTTGTTTTTAACAATTTTTTATATTAATGTATAATAGAAATAATAAAATATATTGTATAATTAAAAATAATATAAAATAAAAATGTTATGTGTTTAAATAAATTAATAAAATATTTAAATGTAATTATATTTTAATTCAAATGAATAATATACATGAATATATTTTTATTATATATAAAAAAGTATATATAAGAAATGTTTTACATATGTTTTTGCAAATAGTTTTTTTTTTATAATTTTAAATATTAAAATGTATAATACAATATATTTTATGATTACATAAAAAATATTTTATATATTTAAATAAATTTTTCTTAAAATATTTTATGTTAATTATTTTTTATAAACTGTTGGTTACCATTAGTCAGAAAGTGATTGTGTTGGTGTTATCTGCAGTGATGCTCTGGAGAAGCTGTCCATCTTCAAGCGCATCGACAGGAGGCCGATGCCTTGGCCCTGTCAGATGACCATCGGCAGCTCAATGTCCATCCGCATCGTTGGATACAAAGCTGTGAGTTCCTGTTCAAAGCGTTTCTTTAGAACACAATCTGATCTAATCACGTCTAAAGGGCCATTCGCACCGGATAGTTCTTTGAACTCCATTAAGATTGTCAGAATCGAGTCGCATTTCTGTAGTTCTAATGAGACATTAGAAAACTACAAATTTGACTTGCTTTACATCAAGCGTTACAATAGTCATTATTTAGTTTTTCTTTGTTTCTGATGTCTCAAAACATACTCTCCTTTGTCTGTGGACATTGTTTATTCCAAAGCTGGATAAACAGAGAGTGTGTGTGCGACAGTAGGATGCGCTAGGCTAAATTATTTACGACAGCGGTAATGGACACTTCTGCTTCCAACCTGTAGGGTGACCGCAGAGAAAAGTTACTTAGTGTTGCTTTAAGAGAATGACAAAATGAAAAAACTGTGGTTTCTTTAATATTGTGTTGGGTGTCCGTAAGGTGACGGAGGAGAAGGTGAAGAAGTCCTGGGCCATCGTGGACGCTCAGAGTCACCAGCGGGACGACGTCAGAGGGAATCGGTTTACTGCCTGAACGATGACGATGAAACCGAAGTACAGAAGGATGACACTATCCAAGGTACAGAACAAAGATTCAAAGTGTTGCTTTCACTCACTGTGATTTTTGCAGTTCTTCACATTGTCTTTCATTACAATATCAGATTTGGGACACAGTCAGTTTTGTGAACGTAGGATATTTACTGGTTGAAAAAAAAAAATTACTATTTCAACTGTCAGATGAGAACGAAATTGAAATCTTTATATTATGAAATATATTATATTTAGTATAAACATGTATAATTAAAAAATGTTATATATTTTAATACATTTTTGTAAAATATTAAAAAAATTAAATAAAAGGAAACAATAAATATATATTACATAAATATATTTATTTTATTATAAAGAAATTGGTTTAAAGTTTTTCTTACATATTTGTAATACTAAAATGTATAATAGGAATTAAACAGTATATTAATTAAAATAATAATAAAAAAATATGTTTTGTATTTAAATAGGAATCAGAATGTGACAAAAAATCAACTTTGCATCACAGGAAAAAAATTACATTTAAAATGTCATTCACATGGAAAACAATTCATTTAAACTGTAATAATATTTCTATATTTTTACTATATTTTTCAATAAATAAATGCAGCCTTGGTGAGAATAAGACACTTCTTTGAAAAACATAACTAATCATACTAATCTTTCAGAATGTAACAATTTTACAACATTAACACTGTAATCTGAAACTGCTTTGATACAAAATAAATGTGAAATATTTTTAAACAAGCACTTTCTGTTTATGCTCTCTGTTTCCTATAGGTTTCCGATTATGGAAGTGATATTGTTCCGTTTTCAAAGGTGGACGAGGACCAGATGAAATATAAGCATGATGGGAAGTGTTTTGCTGTGCTTGGCTTCACTAAACAGGAGGCGGTAAGATGCTGTCCAGCAGGTGGCGCTCTTCTCAAACCAGTTAAAACCTGACATAATAGGGAGTTCTACAAATTACACTTTCTATAGTGACTATAATTAGTTCTTGTTCGTGCTCAGCTCTAAAATAGTGCAATATTTATAAAATAGCTTTGCTACGACTTAATCAGTGTAAGAACTGTCAGCATGCTTTTCTTAGTGGTTTTGTCTTGTTTTCAGACCAAATATCCAAGATGTGTTTACTATATGAGTAAAATCCCATTAGATATTATCCTGTTTTCCAGGGGAATTCATTCAGATTAAGTGAGTTTGATGCTTAAAATAAGCAATTGTGCTTATTGAAAAAATGATCATAATTCAAACAGAAACAAGATTATTTATCTGATAATTTTGCTTTTTTTAAGCAAAAACTCACTTAATTTTGATTCATTCCCCAGAAAACAAGGCTTAATATCTTATGTCATTTTACAACTTTAGTAAATGCATCTTGATCTAAGAAATGTTTGATATTTGGACTGGAAACAAGACAAAAATACTAAGTAAGAAAAGCATTTTTTTGCAGTGAGGACATTATAGAAAGTTACTGATTACAAATTGGTTATATATGAGGTCCAGCCAGTAGGACAATTATGTCCACATATTCTCAAAATTCATACTTTTAAGATGTTGATATTTGTCAATAATTGTAATATTTTAAAATGTTGATATTTGTGTAAATGTAAACTTTTTTGAACTGCCTTGTTTGTTCCCTTTATAATGTACAATGACAGTTGTTTGTTTGATGCAGATTCGATCGTCATCAGTTTATGGGAAGCCAAGTTGTCAAAGTTTTTGCTCCCAGAGATGATGAGGTGAGTTTTACAAAGCTTTTGTGTTCACTGTGATATTATTTGCTTAATTTGAATAATTCAGTTTAATAATTGTCAGTAGCTGTGATGTTTGAATGCATACAGATGGTGAGCAAACATTTTAGAAATTAACAAAGTTTTGAGGAAAAAACAAAAATAATGTAAAATTAAGAAAGAATGTCAGATTTGGCAGTTTTTATAGGAGCCATTGCATTTATTTTTATTATTATCAGTGTTGAAAACAGTTGTGCTGTTTAATATTTTATACGGGAAACCATAACGCTTTATTTCAGAAAGTTCAAAAGAACTGTGTTAATTTGAAATTTATTTGAATCTTTTACAACATTATAAATGTCACTTTTGATCAATTTAATGCATCCTTGCTGAATAAAATTAATCATTTATATATAGTAATGGTAAGCCTTTATGCATGCATTATACAGAAATTCATAATGTTCGTTAATGCAGTAATTAATTGTAACCAAAGTTAAAATGCCTTATAATATTGACAGATTCCTTGTTACATCTGAAAGTGTTTGGTGTGTTTTAATGAATTATACTTTCTAAAGGTCTATTATAACTGTGGTTACAATTATTTATGAGATATCACAATGCATTATAAGATGCATAATTAATGCATTAAAAATACTTTTATAATGCATTATATATAAAGGCTTTACCAAAAAAAAAAATTGAACTGACCCCAAACTTTTGATTGATTGTGTAAATAAAAGCTACTAGCCATCTGAGACTTTTGACTGAACTGCATATATTCTTTTGTGAGTGTGTTTAATTGTGTGTGTGCAGCATGCGGCAGTGGCTCTGTTCCGCTCTGATTCATGCCCTTGACGGTCTAAAGATGGCAGCGAATTGTGCGTTATGCTTACGATCGCCGCAGCAATCCTCAAGTGGGCGCCGCCTTTCCCTGCATCAGGAAGAAATATGAAGTAAGTGGATACATATCGAGCAGAAAACACACTTTAAATGTTTCATCTTCAGTGTGTTGGACACCAGAGTCATTCCCTCATGTCTCCCGTCATCAGTGTCTGCTGTACGTCCAGCTGCCCTTTATGGAGGATCTCCGACATCTCTCCTTCCCAGCGTTGGAAAACAACAAGAAGTTCATGCCCTCAGGTGGGACCTCACATTACAAGAGCCAAACAAACACAGAGTTAGATTATGAGGCACATATTTTGGACCACAAAAATCACACGTCACACGGGTCAAAATTATTCTGATTTTTCTTTCAGGCCAAAAATCATTACGGATACTTGAAGTTGCTATATGTAGTTTTCAGCGGCCTCTATATGGTGATGTTTCAGATTGCAACCATTTTTACAAGAGTGAACGCTCACGGTACACGGCCACACTGAGACAAAGTTGTCGATGTAGCTCGATATATATAATTTAATGCCCTTCTCTTTCTTACTGTGCTGTGTGACAGCTAACTGCCTCACATCATTCACGTTAACCAAGGGAAGTTCTTGTAAACATCGAGTGTAATCGATCATGCATAGGGCCTATAGACCATTTACAACGGCTTCAAATGTGGCTCAACCAATGAGAATCAAGGACTGGAACTATCTGCTTTATAATCTAGACTAAAGGAGATGCATATTGACATTCTTGTCTTTGTGTGGTTAGAGTCTCAGCTGTCAGCCGTGAACTCGACTGATCGAACTCCATGATGCTGGTGGAAGAGGACGAGGATGGAGAGAGCGTGGACATCTTTAAAGTCAACCACATACCAAACTCCACAGTTCCAGAGACTTTTCCAGGCATGATGGGAATGGGATGGGCAGCCTGACAATTTCTGATACTTTCATAGTAGTCAAATAGATTCTGAACGTGTAGCCCTCAAACCGTATTCACTTTATAGCCCTTAATCCTGTAATTGTGGACAAATGTGGGCACAGAGGACTCAGGTGTGATCCTAATTTTTATTTATTATAAATGTTATATCACTGTCTTCGATAAAGTTTTGTCTATCCATTCATAGTGTTGTTTTTTATTTTGGGATTATTTTTGAATTTATTTACTTCAAAAAGTACCATATTTACTATGTAAATTATGCTTTATTTTTATGTTTTATTTTTTACATTTGTTTAACTACTTTAAAATACCATTCCAATAAGTTCTTAGAGCTAAAACCTAAAGATGAAGTGACTTTGCAGTCACCTGGTGTCTTATTTTGGCTTATTTTAGAATGCTCTAAATGACCGTTTTTCCCATTCATTTCTATGGGTGCCCATTTTTGACCCAAATACAAGATTAAGGAGTTTTTCACCCACTTAACATTGTAGAATTGATTCAAAAAATTGTGTGTGTTCAGGAGGCAAACTTAGGAAAAGTAGCCAAGTCTTGTACCGCTCAAGATCAAGGGAAGTATATTTTAAAAATAAATCAACTTTTTTGCCCACATTTGTCCAGAATACGGTTTTAGGGTTAATATTAGAACTAAAGTACAAAGTAAACATCCAGCCAAAAACTCGAGGCATGTGTTACACCCTAAATGAACTTGAGGAAAAATAATATTTAAGCGTTTACATTTTATATGCATCAATTTAACAATACAGTCAAATAAAGCATGGTTATCTATACATTTTAAACATCTATTATTTTGTAGCAATTTAACAATAAGTATCAGTTTGCTTAACATTAGTCTAACATCTTATCTATCTATCTATCTATCTATCTGTATCTATCTATCTATCTATCTATCTATCTATCTATCTATCTATCTATCTATCTATCTATCTATATTATCTATCTATCTATCTGATCTATCGTATTATATTGTGATCTATCGATTATCTATTCGAATTATCATATTCGTATCTATCTCGTAGATTATTCGTGTATTCATCCATCTCGTTATCTATACGTATCTATCTATCTATCTATCTATCTATCTATCTATCTATCTATCTATCTATCTATCTATATATATATATATATATATACATACATATACAGTAAGTTTGGGGGCTCCTATTAATACCAAGGCTGCATTTAATTGATCAAAAATACAGTAAAAAAACACATTTTGCGAATGTTATTATAATTAAGAATGTCTTTGAGTATATGTTAAAACATTATTTATTCCTGTGATCAAAGCTGAATTTTCAGCATCATTACTCCAGTCTTCAGTGTCACATGATCCTTCAGAAATCACTCTTCTGATGATTATCAATGTTAAAAAAAGTTATGCTGCTTTTCTTTGATGAATGAGAAAGTTCATCAAAAACAGCATTTAGTTGATGAATTCAATACATCCTTGCTGAATAAAAGCATTCTTTTCTTTCAGTATGCAAACACACACACACTGTTCCCTTGTGTTTATTCCCCCTCACATCTCCTCTCTTTGTCCTTCAGTAACACAGTGATTCAGGTGTGTGACATTGGCTGTGAAATCCATGTTGTCTCAGGTCGTGTCTCTGCAGTGGGTCTCATTGATCTTTTTTTTTGGCTCGTGTCCTCAGTGTTTGCATCACCGTGGTGTGAATCCTGATGGTCCCCTGCCGCCCATCGAGCCCTGGCTGAAAGCGGCCTTCGAAGCCGACCCCGGGCCGTGGCCACGCGCTGCCAGGCTCCTCTGCAGGACGATTAAGACCAAGTTCCCCATGAAAGTGGTGCTGAAAAAGAAGAGCTGAAGACAAGCGCAGACATGTTCGGCATCAGGTGAGAATGGATCAAATCAACACTGGAGCTGTGGTTCAAATCAATGAGAATGACTTCCAGCAGGGCGCGGTTTAATGGGTACTATGTATTGTGATAGACTGTATTTGCACTGCTATCAATGGACGTTTTTCATTATTTAAAGGGATAGTTCACCCCAAAATTAAAAACTCTGTCAGTAATTACTCTCCCTCGTGTTGTTCAGACCCCGTAAGACTTTTGTTCATCTTCAAAACACAAATTAAGATATTTTTGATTAAATCTGAGAGCTGGATCACTCCTCCATAGGCTTCCTAAGGGATTGAAATGTTGAAACCCAGAAAGACATTGTTAAAATAGTCCGAAGTGACTACAGTGGCTCGAACTTAAAGGAGTAGTTCACTTTTAAAAAAACTTTTGCTGTTAATTTACTCACCTTCATGTCATCCAAGATGTCCATGTCTTTCTTTCTTCAGTTGAAAAGAAATTAAGGTTTTTGATGAAAACATTCCAGGATTTTCTCCATATATTGGACTTCAATGGGGTCCAAACGGTTCAAGGTCCAAATCAGAGTTTCAGTGCAGCTTCAAAGGGCTTTAAACGACACCAGACGATGAATAAGGGTCTTATCTAAGCGAAACGATCGCTCATTTAAAAAATAAATAAAAAAGTTTACGTTTTATAAGCTCAAATGCTCGCCTTGCTCTGTTCTGTGATGCGCGTTCGTGACTCTCCTGTTCGAACTCGAAAATTAACAAATCTTTTTTCGAGTCATGACTCGAAGGGTACTTGATAAGACCCCTATTCATCGTCTGGTGTCGTTTAAAGCCCTTTGAAGCTGCACTGAAACTCTCTTTTGGACCTTGAACCGTTTGGTTCCCAGTTGAAGTCCATTATATGGGGAAAATCCTGGAATGTTTTCATCAAAACCTTGATTTCTTTAGACTGAAGAAAGAAAGACGTGGACATCTTGGATAGACATAGAGAGTAAGATGAATTATCAGCAGAAATTTTTGTTTAAGTGAACTACATCATTTAGAGTTTGTCAAGCGACGAGAATATTTTCTGCATCACACACATGACCAGCGTTGGCCAATAGTGAGCCTACGTGTGACGGTACACACACCCAGAAGTACTGCGCTTTAACACTAGGTGAACTCACTCGAGGCCCACAGAGAAGGAAAATTAATAATTAAGTTGTTTTTTTGTTTGTTTTTTGCGCATCTGGAAATATTGCTCTATCGCTTCTATAAACTTAAAGTGGAGCCACTGTAATGTCACTCAGACTATTTTACACGAATGTCTTTAATAGCTTTTGCTGGGCCGGCAAGTTTCAATAACTTAGAAGCCTATGGAGGAGTGATCCAGCTCTCAGATTTAATCACAAATATCTTAATTTGTGTTCTGAAGATGAACAGAAAGTCTTACGGGGTTGAACAACATGAGGGCGAGTAATTACTGACAGACTTTTCATTTTGGGGTGTACTATCCCTTTAAGTGGATTAGCAATGAACATGCAGTTATGCAAACCAATGGGGGAGGGGTTTATTTTCCGACTGACCAATTGGAAGTATGTTTTCTGGAGGACTGTAATAAAACTCAAAAAGTTTGTCTACATACTTTTATGGTTGATCTTTCTGGCATTTTTCCTGTTTATAATGTGACGGGGCAGAAAATGTTTGTTTTAGTTGGTGATGTTGATCTGTGTGTTGATTGTGTCTTCATCAGCGCTGATGAGCCAGATGTGAAGAGAGTCAAAGTGGATGAAGAGACAGAGTTTAACCTGGCTGAGATTGCGCAGGGCAACGTCACATCGGTGAGACAAAAAAAGGGTTCAATAATGCATTGTTTAAAAGTTTGTGTTTGACACTACAGTTCAAAAGTTAGGGCTCTTTTTGAAAGAAACAAATAGTTTTATTCATATAGACCATTTCACAAGATGTAAACAACACTGGTCCAGAAACACTTCCTGTTTCAGTTTGTAACAGTTTTCTTTATTTCACATGTAAAGAAAACATCTTAAAGATGTTTGTGTAACTTTTTGATTCAGTTTTAAATGTTCTGTTGGTTGTATTTTATCCCAGCTTTTATGTAGTGTTAAAAAACTGAAACAGGAAGTGCTTCTGGACCAGTGTTGGCGGGGTCTTAAAAAGTCTAAAATTTCAAAATCACAATTTAGGAGTCTTAAATTTGCTGAAGTATTGTGTTCTAGGTCTTAAATCTTTTTAAACAGGTCTTAATTTTCTTATGTCTATGTAAATCTCATTGAAATGATCCTGTAGCACTTTGGAATGTTTTTATTTATTTATATTACGTAGTTGTAGTTCTTAATTCCCTGTATTATGACTACAAAATAGACCAACATGCAACAGCCAATCAGTTTTGAGGTTTTGTGTTATTGGCGGGTATCTCAGATACCACAGACAGACATAAAACGGATTTTATTCAGCTATGGGGAAGTGGAAGTTTAGCGATACTTGGCTTGAAAAATCTGAATTTAGGATCTGATTTTGCTGATTTGGATTTTGCTTTTTGATCAGAGCCAACACTAATAGCAGAGGTGCTCTGGGTTCTCCACACGGCGACATGACACCAGTCCTACATTGTTTCAAACGATGTTTCCTTCAGGTGCGGAAAAGATAAAACGGCCTAAATTACGCGCTTTGGAATAGGGCATTTTATAAAAATAGAAACAGAACAAATTTCCAAAATCACAGGACCGTTTGTACTGATTTTCGCCAAATGTATAGTTTGAATAAATTAAATTACTTTGCGAATAATTTTCAGACTCGTTACGCGTTTTCTTTGTACGTTTTTTTTTTCGTGATATAGGTCTTAAATGTCATTCATAATGGTCTTAAAAAGTCTTAAATTTGACTTTGTGAAACCTGCAGAAACCCTGAGTGTTGTTTACATCTTGTGAAATGGTCTATAGGGAAGAATTTGATTTCTCCATTGCCTGTCAACAGAAAAGCTGTTTCAGAGAGTTATTTACAGTAACATGTAAGAGCAGAAACATGTATATTTACTCTAATACTGTATGAATTATTGCTCTCTTTCAGGTTGGCAGCATCAATCCGTCGAGAGATTTCTGCACGCTGATCAGACAGAAGACCGTTTCTCTTCGATCAGGGGTGAGGTTTGATTTTCCACTCCTACGATGTTAGTAACCTTAAAAAAAGAGTCAACTATTATGCACACTAAAGGTAAATGCGGTTCAGGCATGTCTGCAAGGTCGTCTCTTGAGGCGCTGAATAGTCGCCCGGTGTGATGTAAGCTCTACGGACGGTGTCATTGAACGGTGTTGTTTCTGAATGTTAGCCGCAGGTTTTCTTGTTAGTGCGTTTGCTTTGATAATCATTGTTTTGTAACCTTGACAGCGTGCCAGCAGCTGACCCACAGGATTGAGCAGTTGCTGGGCAACAGGAGCACTGAGTACTACACCAAGAGCATCGCATGTATCCAGGCGTTCAGGGATCAGTCTGTATGCGGTGAGCTCTCAATTAAACCTCCACATCCAATCAGGGATCACTTAAGGATCAGTCTGGGGTTTTTTTTTTTTCGGGCAATAGGAAAAAACACATGGTTGGGATTCATGTCTCAACTGGAGTCTAAGGGCTCCGTTCCAAAACCTACAGTAGTGTGCTGCCTACCTAGACTGCATTTTAGGCATCATAGGTACATTTCTGATTGTCAGGGTTCATACAAGGTGCTTGAATTTGACTCTTTGAAACGTTGAAATCAAAGGTGCTTGAATTATTGAAAGAAAATCCACAGGTGAAACTCAAAAAAATTAAAATATAGTGCAAAAGTTCAGTAATTCAACTTAAAAGGTGAAACTAATTATATACACTCAGTACATGCAAAGTGAGATATTTCAAGTTATAATTTTGATGATTGTCTTACAGCTTATGAAAAACTTCACAATATTCTAATTTTGAATTTGGGGTTTTCATAACTGTAAGTTATAATCATTCAAATTATACCCAAATAAAGGCTTGAAATATCTCACTTTGCATGTAATGAGTCTATATAATATATTAGATTCACCTTTTAAGTTGAATTACTGAACTTTTGCACCATATTATAATTTTAGTGAAAATAGTGTAATTATATAAATAAAACTGTTCTTTTCACACAAAATAAAAGCTGCAACCCCGTCTCGATATAGATATAGAGGCATTTCGTGTAACTGTGAGTGTGATATTGCTCATGAATATCCAAGTATATGATGCATATTCTTCAGGTCAATTATATATTCATGAGAAAAAAATCGGTTTAAATAAGAAAGTGATATCTTTGTTATAGTATCATTTACCACAGTCATTGCATGTGCTGCACTTTATTTTTTGATAATTTTTTCAATCTTCATTTAAGACAGAATCCCGGTCCGTAGTATTATTTGAACCGTTTTGTTTTATTTATCCAATTTTCTTTTTTTAGACTTTGAAAGATAATAAAGATATTGGTTGACAAGTTAGACCTCTGATTGTAGTCCTTCAAAACCAAAAAAGTTGTGCTTGAAAGTCTTTAATTTTACAGTATATTTACGAACCCTGGATTGTGGGTGAAGTCTAAGGATGCTCTCATATTTGCAAAGCCATAATGATTTGAAGAAAGAAACCAAGAGTGTGAACAAGTCAAGAGAATTTGAGTCAAGACTTGCTTGTCCTGATCAATGAAGTGGCTAGTAAATAGTAGACTGTTTTACCCAACTTTTGCTTTTGATATGTACTGTGTATTTAATGCTTATTAGAGTAGGTTTTTTTTATCAATTTGACAGCATAATTTATATATATATATATATATATATATATATATATATATATATATATATATATATATATATATATATATATATAAATTAGTTGGCTGTGCAAAATCCAAAATAAAAGTCTGTGCTTACATAATATATTTGTGTGTGCTGTATATAATTATTTTGGATATATAAATACCTTTGCATGTGTGTGTATTTATATATACAAAATAATTATATACAGCACACACAAATATATTATGTAAACACAGACTTTTATTTTAAATGCGATTAATTTTTGCACAGCCCTAATATATATATAAGTATATACACACACATACAGTACTGTATATAATGCTTCATTTCAAATGAACACACACATATTTTTATTTTATTTTTTAGTTAACAATAGCACTGGTTTTTACAATTCTGCTTCTGTTAAGGCTTCTTTTTTAAATTGAAAATTGAAAAGACCTGGTTTACACTTGACCACCCGAGACAGATGGTAATAACTGGTGTAAACAGGGCCTGTGTGTGGCACCATTTACATTTCTTGATATCAGTTTTCAGTGTTTATGACATCAAGTATGAGTACATGAGCTCAGAGCATCATTTCATGTGCTACACACGTCCCACTGCGCCTGACCAGAATCTCCCAATGACATTTACTCCATCAGAGTGGAAACGCAGAGCTGTTCAACAGTTACATGCAGTCCCTGAAGAAGAGCGTCCCTGACAGGAATCTTCAGGATTTCTGGGATCTGCTTAGACAAGGTAAAGAACAGGCCTTCTACTCATGTTGAGCTGAAGTCATCATGCCTTCAACATGTGCTTGTGTTTGCAGATGCTCTGACGCTCATAAGCAGAGATGAAGTGGACGGAAGCACCTTCTCCAAACAAGAGCGCAAACCAGGTTAATAGGATAGGAATTTAACGAATAGGAATGATGCATGATGCGGTCGTGAACAAAGTCAATTGCGCTGGGTGCAAGATAGTGCCCAAAGTGTTATCTGTGTCGTTTAACCCTCAGGTGCTCTTCGTTTCGTAGTCACACTTGTTATCTTTCCGGTCAAAAGTGACCGGACACCTAAAAATTAAATTTCCTCCATCCCAGTAAAACCAATGCATTTTATTTTTGTTCTATAATATTTATTCTTTGTAATTTAGCATTTTGAGACAATTTGATTGAATTTATTAATATTTATGCAATATTTATGGTCTATTTTTGCCATGGAAAAATATATATTTATATATATATATATATATATATATATATATATATATATATATATATATATATATATATATATATATATATATATTATTTTTTGAAAAATTATGAATGCAGTATTTTAGTTTAATATTGAGTCTAGGCCTTCAGAAAAAAATATTTTTGAAGAAAATTAGCACCATCTGGTTACAGTATAGAGAAAAGCGTAGAATCATGGTGTAACCACTAGATGGCATGTACAGCTCTCTATGGAGAGGCATGTGAATTCCCCAGATGTTTATGAACACTTTTTTTAGTTTTTTGGTGGATTTGAATATATAGTTGAAACACAATCTCAAAAACGACTTTTTATTAAAAAAATGTAAAAAAAAAAAATTTGTGAATTTTTGTGTTTTTGTCAATTTCCCATTCATTTCCTATGGGGGTCATTTTTGACCAAAGACCACAAGTGTGACTATTTTTTTAAGACCACTTAGCATGCTCAGATCATGACCTCAATTTTTTTGTGTGTTCACATACATAATGCCATAAAAGTCCCCAAGTTTCGTAACATTACGAAGAAGCTGTGATTTTTTTAAATTTCAAAAACAGAACATTTTTCGGTCAGAAATGAGCGAAGAGCACCTGAGGGTTTACTCTGTATTTGCTGGTTTAGTTCCTAGCGTTCGAGCAGAAGGAGGAAGAGATGGCGGCTCCGGCTCAGGACGATACTGGAGATGTAGATGATCTGGTGAGTGTTGCATTGGTTTTGCTTGTTTTGATGACTCGCATATACATTTATTATATTTGTGAGTGTGTAGGGCCCTATAAAATCCATTTTATTTTTTCCCAAATTCCGTTTTATTTTTTCCCAAATTCCGTTTTTTCCGTTTTAATTTTTGCAAATTCCGTTTTTTCCGTTTTAATTTTTGGGAATTAATTTTTTTACCCTTTACTGTTATTTTAGTTGTAAAAAGAGTGTGCTTTTTATTCCGTGATCGCAGAAATTATAGGGCCCTAAGTGTGATTATGGTCTGGAAGTTAGAAAAATAAAACTTCACTGGTCTGTTATGCTTTTTTAGAGATTTCAGGCATTCACTTTTTAATGACATGCTAAGTTTTTGACTAATGTTTTTTAATGCAGCTGGACATGATGTAAAACAGATGTCTCCAACACCGGCGTCCATCAACCTTCTGCAACTCTCCATGTCTTGTGACACAAAAAGTGCTTTAATGAATCGTGTTCTTTTGTACATCATAAACGCTACAGCTTTGCAGTTCTGGAGCGATTATGTTGCTAGAGTTTGATTACTTGAATGTCTCACATACTGCACAGTCTATACTTGTTGGATTTTCTAAAGGAAAAAATACATGTCCTTGTGCGTTATACAAGCAGTGATGCTTCAAATAAAAGATTAAACAAAATAAAACTGATTCCCTTCAATCTGAACAAACAAAAAATAGAGAATAAATCTATCTAACATCTTTCTTTATCTACAATCCCTATTTGAGCAGCTGATCATGATGTCAATTATCAGCCCGTTTCATCCCAAGGCGTCATATACAACGCTTTATAGACATCCAACGCACATGGCACCCTTTTACGGTGGCGTATTGCATTCACTTGAAGAAAAAAAAATCTACTCTGTTTTTCTGAATTAACAAGTTAATTTTTCATGAGAACATTTTTTTGCTCTGTTTTTCTGAATTAATGAGTTAATTTTTCATGAGAAAAAATTTGCTCTATTTTTCTGAATTCAGTTAATTTTTCATGAGAATTTTTTTGCTCTGTTTTCTGAATTAATGAGTTAATTTTTCATGGAAATTTTTTTTGCTCTGTTTTTCTGAATTAATGAGTTAATTTTTCATGGACATTTTTTTTGCTCTGTTTTTCTGAATTAACGACTTAATTTTTTATTAGAAAAAAGTTTTTTGCTGTTTTTCTGAATTAACGACTTAATTTTTCATGAGAAAAAAAGTTTTTGCTCTGTTTTTCTGAATTAACGACTTAATTTTTCATAAGAAAAATGTTTCAATTAGAAAAACAGAGCAAAAAAATTTCTCATGAAAAATTAACTCGATTAATTCAGAAAAACAGAGCAAAAACTTTTTTTCTCATGAAAAATTAACTCATTAATTCAGAAAAACAGAGCAAAAAAAATTTTCTCATGAAAAATTAACTCGTTAATTCAGAAAAACAGAGCATAAAATTTTTTCTCATGAAAAATTAACTCGTTAATTCAAAAAAACAGAGCAAAAAAAATTTTCTCATGAAAAATTAACTCTTTAATTCAGAAAAACAGAGTAGATTTTTTTTCTTCAAGTGAATGCAATTGGCTCTATGCACAACTGCTCTACTTCCTGAACTTCAGCCAGCTCCTTGTTTCCTGTCTGCCATTATTACTATTTGAAAATCAAAACATTGAAAAATCCCCCTTAAATGTGTCCATTTATGTTCGCAATAATGCTGCATCCACTCACAAAAATAAATCTTTTATATATTTACGGTAGGAAGTTTACAAAATATCCTTATGGAACATGACCTTAGTTAATTTCCTAATGATTTTTGGCCTGAAAAGAAAAATCGAATAATTTTGACCCATGCAATGTATCGTTCCGTATGCGACTTGTGACTGGTTTTGTGATCCAGGGTCACATTTAACTTTATTATTTTTAGTGCATTTAAAGTCACAACACCTTTTCAAACCAGTTGATTGAAACAAACAGTTTGATTCACTGAAATGAGTCAGACTTTCCTTTGTTAATCAGCTGGGAGGGATCTGTCAGGACGTTTATAATCCGCACTCATAAACCCTCATTTTTTATGCCAGACTGTGAGGCTTTGATAAATCGTAGCGTCTCTTTCAGGGCTGATGATCTCTTCAGTTTGCCGAGAGCACGTACGCGTCTCAATCCTCCCCGGATCTCAGAAAACGCACACGCTGCAGTTTCACACGACCGTCTCCTGGGTTTGAACCGCTCGAGCTCGAGGCTTTGTCTCCATACAACTGTGTTATGAAGAGACCAGAGGTGTAGTGGCCAGATAAATAAGATGGTAAAACAAAGACAAAAGTCTTTGTTTTTTATATACTACTATTTTTTTCCCCAAAGCATTAAGATTTGCTATGCATTCAGCTATGCATTCAGTTAATTTTGTGAATTTGTAAGTTCCGCTAGGTTTTGAAGAAATATACAGCATACGGTGTTGTCACAATACTAGAATTTCAAACTTCGATACGATACCTTGAAAATATCGATATTCGATACCATTTTCGATACCACAGAGAAAAAAAACTGGAACAATATTAAGGGGGAATTTTTTTTATTTAAAGCTAAATATAACAAGTCTAGAACATGATAATGAGGTATATTTTACATGAACAAAAATGTCCTGAGTTCTATTTGTTAATATTTTTAAATTGGACCAGAGCTAACATGATTACCTACTGTTATCAAAGATTAAATTATACTGTAACATAAAAGCACTTAACAGTATCAAATTGGAGGATAGCGTGTCAGTAATGAATAATAATAAGATTAAACATTCAATTTTCAGTTAAAGGCATTTCATTATTGAATTCAGAGATGCCATTGTCTGTTTAGTTTAATTAGTATCTGTGTAATCAAATTCATGATAATCACTAATGAAGGCAAATTGCAGAATTAAACAATAAAGTTAAATAGGCACAAGCTAATTTTCATTTGACCACAGTTACAATATTTACTAGTCTAAGATTCCTCAGTCAGATTATGTTAACTTTAAGAAAACGGTGAAAAAACTAGACAACACAGACTCATAACAACAACAATACTAGGCCATCTTGGTTAATGTTTCAGTAAAAGTTCAAATGAAAAGAGTTAGTGTTTCCTTTAGGATTTTAATTAGCAGTGGGGGCAGGTCTGTCCAAACAACAAACACCCCTGATGCTGGAACCCCTGGAGCCTGTTCCTTAAGTCCGTGTTCACCTCTAAAATAATAGTAAAACATGAGTGATGTGAGGGGTATTGATATAGTCAAACAATCTTTTGGGTGCCCGCAGCACGCTCACAGTGTGAAGCGCGTGTCCGCTATTCTCCGACTAGCTCGCTCGCGGTGTGAAGCGTGTGTCCGCTATTCTCCGACTTGCTCGCTCACAGTGTGTAAGCGTGTGTCCGCTATTCTCCGACTTGCTCGCTCACAGTGTGTAGCGTGTGTCCGCTATTCTCCGACTTGCTCGCTCGCGGTGTGAAGCGTGTGTCCGCTATTCTCCGACTTGCTCGCTCGCGGTGTGAAGCGTGTGTCCGCTATTCTCCGACTGTGCTCGCTCAGCGGGTGTGTCACGTGCTGTCCACGTCTGTCTCCGACTTGCTCGCTCAGTGTGTAGCGTGTCCGCTATTCTCCAGTTTGCTCGCTCACGGTGTGTAGCAGTGTCCGCTATTCTCCGACTTGCTCGCTCACGGTGTGTCAGCGTGTGTCCGCTATTCTCCGACTTGCTCGCTCGCGGTGTGAAGCGTGTGTCCGCATTCTCGACTTGCTCGCTCACGGTGTGTCCGTGTGTCCGCTATTCTCCCAACTTTGCTCGCTCGCAGTGTGTAGCACGTGTGTCCGCTATTCCCGACTTACTCGCTCGCGGTGTGTAAGCGCATGTGTCCTACTCTTCTCCGAGCTTGTCTTCGCTTGCTCACAAGTGTGTAGTGTCCGCTATTCTCCGACTTGCTCGCTCGCGGTGTGTCACCGTGTGTCAGCCATTCTCCGACTTGCTCGCTCACGGTGTGTCACCATCTGCGCTGTCTGAGCGCTGTCACGGTCTTCACCAACTGCTAGCTCCGTTGCTGCTAGCGTGTGCAGCGTGTCTCCACTGCTCCGTTCGCTGGAAGTGTCTCCGCTATTCTCCGACTTGCTCGCTCACGGTGTGTCACGTGTGTCGTCCAGCTCTGCTCTCTCAGGGACGTCTCGCTATTCGCTATTTGTCGAGTGTGTCACGCGTGTGTACCGTCTATCTCTCCGACTTTGCTCGCTCACGGTGTGTCACGTGTGCTCCACTCTTCTCCGACTTGCTCACTCGACGTGTGTGTCAGCATGTGTCCAGCTGTTCACCGACTTGCTCGCTCACGAGTGTGTCACGTGTGTCCGCTATTCTCTGACTTGCTCGCTCTGCGGTGTGTCAGCGTGTGTCGCTGTTCGAACTTGCTCCCTCGCGGTGTGAAGCGTGTGTCCGCTATTCTCCGACTTGCTCGCTCACCGGTGTGTCACGATGTGTCCGGCTATTCTCCGACTTGCTCGCTCACGGGTGTGTCACGTGTGTCCGCTGTTCTCCAGACTTGCTCGCTCGGTGTGTCACCGTGTGTTCGCTATTCTCCGAGCTTGCTCACTCATGGTGTGTAGCGTGTTCGCTATTCCCGACTTGCATCGTCTCGCGGTGTGTAGTGTGTTCGCATTCCCGACTCTCACTACGGTGTCTAGCGTCTGTCGCCTGTCTACCAACATGCCGATTCAGGTGTGTTTTCATTCGTGTCGCGGCGCGCTCTCTCCGAATTTCCCGGTCGATGTGTTTTAATGCGTGTCCGTGCTATTCTACGAATTTCCCAATCGCGATGTGTTTTAATGCGTGTCCAGCGCTCTCTCTGACTTGCTCGCTCGCGGTGTGTCACAGTGTGTCCGCTATTCTCCAGAGCTCACTCCGCGGTGTGATCGTGGTGTGTTTTTATTTCGTGTCCGCGCTACTCTCCGAACATGCCTAGTCAAGGTATTTTTTTAATGCATGTCTGCGCTATTCTCCGAATTTCCCGATCGCGATGTGTTTCTTATTAATGCGTGTCAGCGCTTTCTCCGACATGCCTGCTCACGGTGTGTTTTTAATGCGTGTCCGCGCTATTCTCAGACATGCCCGATCACGGTGTGTTTTTAATGCGTGTCCGCGCTTTCTCCGACATGCCTGATCGCGGTGTGTTTTTAATTCGATATCGCGCTTTCTCCGACATGCCCGATCACGGTGTGTTTTTAATGCGTGTCCGCGCTATTCTCCGACATGCCCGATCGCGGTGTGTTTTTAATGCGTGTCCGCGCTATTCTCCGACATGCCCGATCACGTGGTGTGTTTTTAATGCGTGTCACGCGTATTCTCAGACATGCTCTCGATCACGGTGTGTTTTTAATGCGTGTCCGCGCTATTCTCCGACATGCCTGATCGCGGTGTGTTTTTAATGCGTGTCCGCGCTACTCTCAGACATGCCCGATCGCGTGTGTTTTAATGCGTGTCCGCGCTATTCTCAGACATGCCAGATCGCAGTGTGTTTTAATGCGTGTCACGCTATCTCCGACATGCCTGATCACGGTGTGTTTTTAATGCGTGTCCGCGCTATTCTCAGACATGCCCGATCACGGTGTGTTTTAATGCGTGTCCGCGCTATTCTCCGACATGCCCAATCGCGGTGTGTTTTTAATGCGTGTCCGCGCTATTCTCCGACATGCCCGATCGCGGTGTGTTTTTAATGCGTGTCCGCGCTATTCTCCGACATGCCCGATCGCGGTGTGTTTTAATGCGTGTCCGCGCTATTCTCCGACATGCCTGACTCGGTGTGTTTTTAATGCGTGTCCGCGCTATTCTCCGACATGCCTGCTCGCGGTGTGTTTTTTAATGCGTGTCCGCGCTATTCTCAGACATGCCTGCTCGCGTGTGTTTTAATGCGTGTCCGCTATTCTCGACATGCCGCTCGCGGTGTGTTTTAATGCGTGTCCGCGCTATTCTCCGACATGCCTGCTCGCGGTGTGTTTTTAATGCGTGTCCACGCTATTCTCCGACATGCTCTGCTCGCGGTGTGTTTTTAATGCGTGTCCGCGCTATTCTCCGACATGCCTGATCGCGGTGTGTTTTTAATGCGTGTCCGCGCTATTCTCCGACATGCCCGCTCGCGGTGTGTTTTTAATGCGTGTCCACGCTATTTCTCCGACATGCCTGCTCGCGGTGTGTTTTTAATGCGGGTCCGCGCTATTCTCCGACATGCCTGCTCGCGGTGTGTTTTTAATGCGTGTCCGCGCTATTCTCCGACATGCCCGATCGCGGTGTGTTTTTAATGCCAGCGCTAATCTATTCTCAGACATGCCTGCTCCCGGTGTGTTTTAAATGCGTGTCCGCGCTATCACATTACTCGCCCACCCAGGCACGTTTGATAAAATATATTTTTTGTTTATAATTATTATTTAAATGTATTTAAGACAATATATTAATATATACCTGATTTATTGTTGACTGCTGTGTGTGTTTAATTCGTTTCCTGAATAAAATAAAGGGAGGACTGACTTGCTACGATCTAACTGCGATATTATTATTATTTTAGCTGACTTTTCTTTCGGATGAACTGTCTTTGCACTGCTGACTATAGCCGGAATAAAATAGACAAGTTATTGTCTACACTGGATCAACATGATGATTTGCCAAATAGCCTATAAAGGTAAGTGTTTTTGCAGTTTGTCTATTAGGCTAATGTTTCCAGGGCCGTATTAAGAGCTCACTGGGCCCCGGGGCTATGAGTTGCTGCAGGGCCCCCCACCACTTTAGGTCACCAACTACATGAGCTAAATGTTAGATTATTATACGAGTCATTTTATCCATCTATGATATACTTAAGTTATGTTACTTTTAACATGATTTTTTTATCATATCAAAATGTATTGCCACTAAAACTTCATAATTATTGTGACCAATTTCAATATCACAAAAAAAATAATAGTAGCACTCGTGCACTCAGATCTACACCTCTCATGTGTTCAGAAGGGTGTGTGTGAATTGTAGTCACGTATCTGGCGGTAATAGTTTCAGTGTGTGTGTGTGTGTCAGAGCTCAGAGCGTTCCACTTAAAACCGTGGCAGGGGACCGCACTCATTTCTGACGCACCATTTTGATGTTTCCACTGCAGAAACCTATAATGACTGTAATTTCAACAGGAAGCAATTCGACAGCCCTTTTCCCCTTTCCACCTCTAGTAGCGAGAGGGAAGATAAAAGGAAACGAGAGGAATGAATTTCATGCTTTCTGATCACAGTGTGTTTCGTATCCGTCTGTCACTCCACTTCTGTTCCAGAGGTACAATCCCATTCATTGTTTTCCAAAAAGAAATTGAATTTTAGCAATAATTTATAAAGCTTTCAAGACAGATGTGACATGAGTTTCATCAGTTGTGATACAGTATAGAGCCAAAAGACAATTCCCATAATCCTCAGCTGAGAGTGACCAATCAGAGTAGATGCTTTGGCCGGTTGCACTCCCATGAAACATTGCGGATGAAAAAAAAACTTACATTAGCAATTTGTTGGCATATAGTGAAAATTATTACATATGAAATATTAAGCAGCACAACCGTTTACAACATTGATAATAAATCATCATATTAGAATGATTTCTGAAGGATCATGTGACACTGAAGACATGTAATGAAGCTGAAAATTCAGCTTTGGTAAAAATGCATTTTATCATATTTACATAGAAAACTGTTCTTTTTATTTCTAATAATATTTCACAATATTTAGGTTTTTACTGTATTTTTGATCAAATATATGCAAGCCTGTTGAGCAGAAGAGATTCTTTCAAAAACATAAAAAAATAGTAATGTTACCAAACATTTGACCAGGTGTGTGTGTGTGCAGAAATGTATATACGGTAATATATTATGTATGATAATACACACACACACACACACACACACACACACACATATATATATATATATAATGCAATGTTAGATGCGGTTAATCATGATTACTAATATCTCTGGAGAAAATAAATGGGAGAAAACTGCAGAATAAGCGGAAAAAATATTATTTCATTTTTTTTCCTCAGGCAATTTCTGGCGGAATGTTTTTACCAGAATCAGCTTTGTAGTCTCGTTGAGAACAGTTCACAATTCGCATGATGCAATTCACACCCAATCTCACCTTTTACATTCAGAGATTATCTTGCAGATGAACTCTGTGTAACCTTGAGAAACTCTGAAAATATATGATGCAATATGACCACATCAGTACAGTATGTACAGTGTAATATGGATTTCTTGACTTATTTGTGAATCATGATGTGTGTCCCAATTGGCGTTCTTGCAAGTATGCACTATATCTATGCCGGTTTGCAGAATGAGTGATTAGTGTGTTCACACTGAAAACTCCCAAACAAAAAAAGAGCACTTTAAATACCTTAATTATGCACTTAATTGACTAATGTTGAACAACAAAATAACCTTATAAAATTCACACTACACGGATGAGTACATAGTGCATTGTATAATCGTGTTTAATGTGTTTGGGACACAACTAATGTGCTACTTTTATGCTTGTAATGCAGATGGAATCAGGGGAGGGGCCTTCTCATTCTACAGCATTTGATTGGATAAGGTATTGATTCAGTCCTCAACATATTTGCTCAATTTTTCAGACAGAGAAAAACAGTTTATATGCTTAAAGGATTTAGTTAACTTTCAGTGTAGACATGAACTATAAGGCTCAAAACTAGCTTTGATATGACTGGGATTAAACTTTCATGCTCTCTGTAATATACTGTATATCTGTTTTATTTTTAAAGGTGCTGAATTCAGGAGAAGTGAGCTGATGTGTTCCTGATGAACTCTGGGATCGTTCTGCAGGCCGAGTGTTATTTGAACTCTTACTTATTGATAGCAGCGCTTCATCAACTGAATTATTCAGCGTTCAGAGTTACCTGACGCCCTACAGGTGCTGAGATGGGTCAAACCTGCAGACACGGCCGACTCCAAAGATGAGTAATATTTCAGTCAGTTTCATGCTGATGTTCGTTTATACATTAGTTTTATTTCATTAGATATGAAATGGCAACATGACAAAAATATGGATCTCAGCACACCATGTTGAAGTTGAGATATTTGATAGAAATATATGATGGCAAAATAAGCAAACTGCATCAATAGGGCACAATTCATCCAAAAACAACAATATTGTCAGCATTTATTGACCTCATGTTGTTCCAAATCTGGTTCCTGGTGGAACTTTTTGCTATAAATCAGCTTTTCAGCTTCAATATTCTGCTTAACATCTCCTTTGTTTTCCACAGAAAGAAAGAAAATTACATGAGGGTGAATACTTTAAATGATGACACATTTTGAGTAAACTAGTCCTTTAATAATCAAACCCAAAATGTCTGGCCTGTCTGTTTGTCTGTGGGATAATTATATAATATAAATGTATTTGTAATTTGCTTTCAATAATTGAAGGGACAATTTTCCTGGTGTTAAAGTCAACATGAAACCCTGTTTGCAACATAGTTTGCTTACGAGATGTATTTTCATTGATGTTAAAATAAATAAAGTATAGCAGAAGTTGATTTTATCCATCGGGAATTGATTGGATTGTAATTAAGTTATTTTCGAGGCAGAGCAAGTAATTACATTTTGTTAAAGTATTAAGACGACAAACATTTGTTTATTTTGGAATAAAGTGCACTGATGAATTGTGCACAATAAGAACTAATAATAGATACGTGTTAATTTTGATTTCATGTTGACTTTTAAGTGCTCAAAGCAGAAATGTTCACGTCCCTGTTCTATGATTTGAGATGATCAATATCCTCATAAAGGTTGTGAGAATATGAAAACATGCATAACCAGCAAGCATGAGAACAGAAAAAGCAAGTTTGAGAAAGACGGCTTGTGCTTTTTAACAGATCGAGCTGCAGTCCTGAGTGGCATCTGTCAAAGTGATGATTGACAGCTGTCACTCATTATTTACGGACAGTGAAAGGGTCATGGGCGGATCCACGCGCTCTGTTTAACGTCTCTGTGGCGGCACCGGTAACATTACTGTAAACATATTCATAATCTCCCATCAAGCTTTTCAATTAATAGTGCCCTTTTTTTCTAATAAATATTATCTAAACATAAAGGAATAATCCACCCAAAAACTAAAAAAATGCTCTTATAGTTTACTCACCCTCAAACAGGGTTAATATCAATGACTAAAACACTTGCAATAAAATAAACATTAACTGTAATAAAATACAGGCAACATTTCTAAATTTCATTTAAAAATCAAAACTGAAATAAAACTAAATGGACACTTGAGAAACCCAACAAAATTATTTAAACTAATTCAAATTAATTAAAAACAATAGAAATATACTTATAAATAAATTTGATTAAATAACAATGATAATACTAAAATAACACAGGTTCTAAACCCATATTTTGTTATTTTTACTGTTGAACAATTTGTTTTATGCATGAGGATTCCTTATTAATTCTCCTTTTTTGTTCATTTTTTGTCAGGTTTGTATTACTAATATAGTAAGACAGTGAGGTTAAAAGATCAGATCAATATACCGCTTATTAATGATGCATACTACATCTGCTCACCTGTCTCTACTGTAGTATGCATCATCAGTAAAGTATAAACTCAATTTGATCTTTTAATATCAGTGTTTTAGTACATTAAGGCACTTTAAGTGTTTTTCATGTTAAGCATTAAAATACTGCAGTAGGATGATCTCGTATTCGCATTTTGTTCACATATATTTTCTTTTTCTTCATTTTGAGGTCTAAACAGATGGAAAATTGACAGGCCAGTGTTGAAGTTTCTCCAAGCCAGTCACATGACTGAAAACTATGAACATGTCTTCGGAGCATCATCATGAGGGTGAGTAAAAGAATGACACAATGTGCATTTTTGGGTGAACTGTCGCTTTAAATTCAGCTCTTTAAAGGAGTAGTTCACTTTAAAAAAAACTTTTGCTGATAATTTACTCACCCCCATGTCATCCAAGATGTTCACGTATTTCTTTCTTCAGTGCGAAAAGAAATTAAGGTTTTTGATGAAAACATTCCAGGATTTTTCTCCTTATAATGGACTTCAATGGGTTCCAAATGGTTCAAGGTCCAAATGAGAGTTTCAGTGCAGCTTCAAAGGGCTTTAAATGATTCTAGATGATGAATAAGGGTCTTATCAAGCAAAACGATCGCTCATTTAAATAAATAAATAAAAAAGTTGAAGTTTTATAAGCACAAACGCTCGCCTTGCTCTGTTCTGTGATGCAGCGTTTGTGACTCTCCTGTTCGAACTCGTTCATCAAAATGAAAATCTTTTTTCGAGTCATGACTTGAAGGGTCCTTGATAAGACCCTTATTCATCGTCTGGTGTCGTTTAAAGCCCTTTGAAGCTGCACTGAAACTCTCATTTGGACCTTGAACCGTTTGGACCCCATTGAAGTCCATTATATGGAGAAAATCCTGGAATGTTTTCATCAAAAACCTTAATTTCTTTTCGACTGAAGAAAGAAAGACGTGGACATCTTGGATGACATGGGGTGAAAAGTTTATCAGCAAATTGTTTTTTTTAAAAGTGAACTACTCCTTTAAATCTCAGCATATGCAATTAAAACCCCATATTGTTTATGATCAGCATCTATTAAAGTCATTTATAATCCAATCCAAACGGCTGTGCTCATCATCGCGTGTCTGTGCTGAAAGGCGTTAGCCATCGTATGGCCTCCTCAGACGGTGGTGACTCTCATCACCACTTCTCTAGGTTTGGTGGTGTTCGTGCTGATGGGACTCGGCGAGTCTGCGGGGCTCGTGCGGCCGAAGATGGCTCAATAGATCAGCGAAGGTTATACGGACAGTGTTGTTCAGGCAAAGCGGGGCCGTCGGTGCCTGTGGGGTCCTGTGTGGTGTGTGTGGTGCCGTCGGGGAGCTCGAGCGCTGGCGTCCCAGCAGAAGCCATGAGTGAAGACGGTGACGGAGAGACGTCCACTCTCACCGGCTCCCTCTGGTTTAGCAGCGAACGCTTCACTTCCTCCGCTCTTCTTCACCTCCTCGCTGTCTCTCTTTTTGTCGTAATTTAAAACTTTCCACTGCTGATTGACGGCTTGCCAGCGATGGAATATGCGGAAGGACGGACGGGCCCTCGTGGACGAATCAGAGCTGTGGGAGAGATTGATTCGGGTTACACTACCGGTCAAAAGTTTAAGATCGGTAAAGATTTTTATGTTTTTAAAAGAAGTCTCTTCTGCTCAGCAAGGCTGCAATTTTTGGAAAAAAAATACACAAAAAACACAGTAATATTGTGAAATACTATGACAATTTAAAATGACTTTTTTATGTTAATATATATTAAAATGTAATTTATCAGCTTCATTACTCCAGTCTTCAGTGTCACATAATCCTTCACAAATCACTCTAATATGATGATTTTATGCTCCAAAAACATGTATGATTATTATCCATGTTGAAAACAGTTTTTTACATTTTTATTTCAGGATTCTTTGATGAATTGAAAGTTCAAAGAACAACATTTATTTAATTAGAATCTTTTCTAACATTATAAATGTCTTTACTGTAACTTTTGATCAATGTAACTCATCCTTGATGAATAGAAGTATTGATTTCTTATTTATTTCCCCAAAAATAAAATACAAATTCGTGCTGACCCCAAACCTTTTAAAGGTTAGTGTTTAATGTAACAAAAGCTTTCCATTTCAGATAAATGCTGTTCTTTTGAACTTTCTATTCATCAAAGAATCCTGAAATAAAAATGTAAAAAACTGTTTTCAACATGGATAATAATCATACATGTTTTTGGAGCATAAAATCATCATATTAGAGTGATTTGTGAAGGATCATGTGACACTGAAGACTGGAGTAATGATCCTGAAAATTCAGAGGAATAAATTACATTTTAATATATATTAACATAAAAAAGTCATTTTAAATTGTCATAATATTTCACAATATTACTGTGTTTTCTGTGTATTTTTTATCAAAAAATTGCAGCCTTGATGAGCAGAAGATACTCCTTTTAAAAACATAAAAAATCTTACCGATCTTAAACTTTTGACTGGTAGTGTATGTTTCTGCAAAAGTTTTTCGTGATTCATGACTGAACAACAAAGTTCACGCGCCCTAATTTAACGATCTAAAGCGCACAGCGCAAGTGCCCTTATGGCATGTCCGAATCCACTTTTGCTAGTTTGAAGGGATACTTCACCTCTGGAAAGATGAATGTATATTTAAAATGGGTCATTTATGTAGGGTAAATGTGAAATTATTTTTGAATTTGGAGCTTTCTAGACTGAGAAAAGCCAGAAAATGTATTTTTGGCTTATGTGGATGAAAGACAACAACTCCCAGAATGCACTTGCTTCGCTGCCCTAGGAGGCCACGCCTACCGGTAACAGAGCGCAGTCGTTAAACAACAAGTCTAGGCTACTAGTGAGTCTCCGTGATGAGTCTGCCCGAAAATGTGTTTCGAGATCGCTCAAAATGTCCGGGATTGGGCTTTTGCGTTCTACAGTCGCCGTTCATCATGTTTACTGTGGCGAGCGGGACGAGTGAGTTTCAAAAAGCAAACAAATCCTCCCTAGCGAACAAAGAGCTGAACTACACTGCATTAATGACTCATTATGACTGAATATATGATATCGTTTATCTTTCATTTAGACCCTAACTTGACCTTTGACCCCAAGCAGAACCGTACGTACCGATGCAGATGACGTCCATGAAGCCGTACATCCCGTAGCAGATCTGAAAGAGCAGGTCTTGCCGTTGCCATTTGGCCGAAGGGCTGAGAGACGACCACACGAGCCACGAGATGCTGGCGATGAGGAAGAGGGAACCCAAGATGGCCGCGCTATCTGGACCTTCTCTATGACGGTGAGTGGAATCGCCTGCCACTTCATTAAAAGACAAAGACAGAGAGAGAAGTTTCAGTTCTACTCAGTATCTCAATTTTTAGGATTGAGAGTCAAAACTAAATGATTTAAACATTCTCTGGTTGCGAAAATAATGATTCAGATGAACTGATTCTCAACACCAAGTAACTTTCCCCTGCGGCCGCCCTACAGGTTGGAAGCGGAAGTGTCCATTACCGCTGTCGTAAATAATTTAGCCTAGCACATCCTACTGTCGCACACACACTCTCTGTTTATCCAGCGAAATAATACAATATAAAATATATATCACACAATATAATGACTAACGCTTGACGTAAAGCAAGTTAAATTTGTAGTCATTATTAGAACTACAGAAACGCAACCCGATCTGGCAATCTTACATAGCGTGGTTTTAGCAGATATAGAATTCCAGAAGTGAAAAATAAATACGACCCCACGGTGTGTCAATCACGTATACACACTGCCTGTGAAACTTTAGTCCGTCATAAAAAATTCAGACCGGGTTTGATTTTCTGTTTTTTTTTTTTTTTTTTTTTTTAGCATTTTGAGAGGTGTTTTGATCATTCAGAGCCACTGAATCATCGAATACGACAAAAACGCATTCGTAAATTTGTATGCTCAGTGTGCAAGTACTAGTTTGGGTTGAATTGGTCTGGTGATTCACTAAACCTCAGTGATGATATGTAGTTACAGATACACATTTGGAGTTTTATTGTTTGTAATGTTGTTTATATATGCAGTTTAGTTAAAAAATATAGTACCTCCAAAAACAGAATTGTTCTTGTAGTGTAGTACCATTTATTTGGGATTTTAATTTAATTAAATTAATCAAAAGTGACAGCAAAGACATTTTTAATGTCACTAAAGATTTTTTCTCAAATAAATGCTATTCATGAACAAAAAATGCATCACAGTTTCCACAAAGAAGTATTAAGCTGTTTTCAACATTAATAATAAACATAAATGTTTCTTGATCATCAAATGAAGAGTTCAGATGCAAAAGCCTCTAAATGCCATTTGAAATTTTCTTCTAGAATGATATTTTTTATCAAGCTTGTATATTAAATTTCAGTAATTTCACTTAAATGGCAATGAAGATTACCTACTAATTGTCATTCAAGTGAAATTACTGAACTTAAATATACAAGCTTGATAAAAATGATCGTTCTAGAAGAAAATTTCAAATGGCATTTAGAGGCTTTTGCATCTGAACTCTTCAAATCATCACATTAGAATGATTTCTGAAGGATCATGTGACACTGAAGACTGCTGAAAATTCAGGTTTGATCACAGGAATAAATTACATATTACTATATATTCACATAGAAAACAATAAATTTAAACTGCAATAATATTTTACTATTTTTATAGATATTTTTTAACAAATAATTGCAGTATTTAGTGAACAGAGAGACACGACCACAACCAAACATTATTAGAGCGGACCTTGCTCAAAATTAAAATAATTTTTAGTAGAATAACTAAGAATCCAAACCATTTCTATTCTAATTCAGGTCTAATTTAGTAAAGCCCCAGTGTCTTCAGTCTTGCGGTGGTTTAGTGAGGTTGTTGTACCTGCAGTGGGTTCTTGGTGCTGATGGCGATCACCTCATACTTGTAGTAACAGAGTTCACAGGTCCACGAGCCTCTCTCACTGATCCACTTGATGAGACACGGCTGATGAGTGCTGCGAACGGACCCGCTGCAGCGACACGGGCTCAGCAGCTCGCCCTGACACACACACACACACACACACACATGAGACTGTCAGTAAACACACCATTACTTGAGCATCCAAAGAAGAGAATGAAGGCATATTAAACAAGTAGTCATGTGACATCAGAGGGTTAGTTACAATGTTTTGAGGCATCGGAAATACATTTTGGTCCAAAAATAACAAAAACTCTGACTTTATTCAGGATTGTATTGTCTTTCGGTTCTACTTTAACCCTGTAAAGCCTAACTTGAACCTGACATCCTCACACCTGAGGATAAAAAAACATCTGAATTTTATTTATTTATTATAAATGCAGTTCGGTGCACTTATGTGGCCAAAAAGTAAAATGAAATTCTGATGCTTGTGATGTAAATCAATGAGATCTTTATAACAGTATAGTGACTACTTACATAAAATCCATATAAATATACAGTAAGCTGTCACTCTATATCTCCACCAATCTTAGTAAGATTATATTTAAATGCTTAGTTTTATGATAAAATATCACGTATGGTGCAATGCAATACAATGATGATTGACAGATGAACAAAAAAACCTTCCTCAAAAGCCTGATGATCATATTTGAGACTCACATTTTAACATTTATTTTACTGTGTCCTTGTTACATATGTTATTTACCATAGAAATAACAGTAAATTATGCACACTGTAAAAACTCTTATGCTTTATCTAATCAATAGAATTGTGGCAACAGATTACAAGCAATATTATTAATTAAATTTAACAATTAGAATTTAGTAATAATTCATCAAATTGTTCCTTAAAAGTTAACCATTTAAATGAGTTAAATATACAAAAAATATATATATATATATATATATATATCACTAACAGACAGACGTCAAAGATGAATTAAGAACTCTTTATTTTCACTGACCTGATGTTAACAAGCAGAATCACTGAAGCAGAAAACAGTCATTTTAAAACAAACACTCATCACCATAATGGTGACTTACATTTATAATTTTTTTTGGTTGTTGTTGTAAGTTTTACTCATTTTAAATGGTTAACTTTTAAGGAATTAATTTGAGTAATTATTACTCAATTCTAATTTGTTAAATTTAATTAACAATATTGCTTGCAATCTGTTGCCACACTTTTCTTTGATTAGATAAAGCATATTCATTTTTACAGAGCATAATGCAACTAAACCTCAACCAAACCCTAACTCTAAAGTACATAGTCCCTTAATATTACTAAGTACTTAAATATATAATTACACTGTAACAATGACAAAGTGCAACTAAAAATGTTTTTGGATAATCCAGTACTATGTTGCTTTATTTAAAAAATTATTCTTACATTTTCTTTATAAAAATGTGATTTCACAGCAAAAAGACATGAACCATGAGCATAACATTTTTACCATAAAAGGCTTTTTTCTGTCAATCTGTCAAACTATCGATTAGACGAACAGAAGGCATGTAGTAGATTATGTGTGAGAGGTTTTTCAGAGACGTTTTGATCATTAAAAGCCCTTAGAAATGAATGTATGAAAATAGGGTTAGTAATTCATGTATGATTTATACACTGTAAAAAAAAAATATTTTCATGATTTGTAATCACAACATTTCTTCTTTTGTCAAATCAACTTAAATAATTGATGTAGTTCAGATAACATAATATTTTTTAGTTTCTGGTGATTAAATCAATCTCCTTTTTCCATTTCAGTGAACTTAAAATTTTAAGGCAACCAGGTTACTTCATTTTTATAAGTTAAACCAACAATATTTTTTTACAGTGTAGGGTTAGTTCTAGTGGTGTTGTTGTTTTGAGTTATTTTTAAAAAGTCTTTATCTGCACCTTTTCAATACCTAGCACTTTTTATCATCTCTGTTTTATCTTGGTTTTTATTTTTAGACAGTTCAGACATAATGAAAAATGAAGAAGTGCATTGACAATTTCAGATCAAATCATTTATCTTCCTCATGAACACTTTTTTAAAATTGGATAAAGAGAAGTAAAGCCCAATATTCATTCTGAGTGACTTCTTAACTGCGGTTTACTGGATCATCAGAAGCGCTGTAGAATCACAGTAAAGTAACGAACAGATTGACTGTGCTGTTCATGCTGTGTTTGGATATTTAAAGGAATAGTGCACTAAAAATACTAATGTTAGGAAGAATGTGAGAATCTCCAGGTGAGATTACAACCACACTGATTTATTTCATCTGCACAGAAGTATCTTAAAGGAGTAGTTCACTTTAAAAAAACTTTTGCTGATACCCCCATGTCATCCAAGATGTCCATGTCTTTCTTTCTTCAGTTGAAAAGAAAAGTTTTTGATGAAAACATTCCAGGATTTTCTCCATATAATGGACTTCAATGGGAACCAAACGGTTCAAGGTCCAAAAGACAGTTTCAGTGCAGCTTCAAAGGGCTTTAAATGATTCCAGACGATGAATAAGGGTCTTATCTCAGTAAATCGATCGCTCATTTAAAAAATAAATAACAAAATTTAAGTTTTATAAGCACAAATGCTCGCCTTGCTCTGTTCTGATGCGCATTCGTGACTCTCCTGTTCAATCAAATCTTTTTTCGAGTCACTTGGTTGATTCAATGAACAAAATGAACAAAATGACTTTCGTGACAGGAGAGTCACGAATGCTCATCACAGAACAGAGTAAGGTAATTATTTGTGCTTATAAAACTTAAACTTTGTTATTTATTTTTTAAATGAGCGATGGTGATAAGACCCCTATTCATCGTCTGGTGTCGTTTAAAGCCCTTTGAAGCTGCACTGAAACTCTCATTTGGACCTTGAACTGTTTGGTTCCCATTGAAGTCCATTATAATGAGAAAAATCCTGGAAAGTTTTCATCAAAAACCATCATTTCTTTTCGACTGAAGAAAGAAAGACATGGACATCTTGGATGACTTGAGGGTGAGTAAATTATCAGCAAAAGTTTTTTTTTTAAAGTGAACTACTCCTTTAAATGTCCTTTAAAAACAAACTAAACTCTCCTTTGGAACGAACACGAGGATGTAAATCATGACAGAAATGTAATTTTTTCACTAGAGTGGCTCAACCATAAGTTTATCAAGCGATGAGAATACTTTTGTGTGCCAAAAAAACAAACATAACTTTTGTTATATATTTTTTTTGTGCACAAAAAGTATTCTCATCGCTTGATAAACTTAAGATTGAGCCACTGTAGTGACTATTTTAACGATGTCTTTAATAACTTTTCTGGGCCGGCAAGTTTCAGTCCATTAGAAGCCTACGGAGGAGTGATCTAGCTCTCAGATTTAATCAGAAATATCTTAATTTGTGTTCTGAAGATGAACAAAAGTCTTACGGGGAACAACATGAGGGCGAGTAATTACTGACAGGGTTTTCATTTTAGGTTGAACTATCCCTTTAATGCATGCAAATCTATTCCAAAAGAGAATAATACATTATGGGATTTGCTTTAAGACGGATCCAAAATGTAGGAGAAATCTTTGAAGAATATTATAGTATATTACATAGTATTATAAAATATACTTACCAATCATTTACTACCCTAGTACTGTTCAATCTCATTAAAAATACCCAATATCTCTGCTTATTAGAGTATTGTGGCATTATTTAGCAACACTGAAAGAAACTGAGGGATGTCTTTTGAAACAATTTTCACTTCAAGTAAATTATTAGTTAATTCATTTTTATAATTTTAATAGTTAGTGAATTAGACATTGTTAAATACTTTTTTTGTATATTGCACTTCAAAAAAACTTTACAGTGCTCATCCGGCAATCCAGTTTATACTGGTTTAATCTGGTTTTTCTCAGCTCACTGTTTTGTGCGTTTAGTGTGCTATTTTTTACTACGGAACGGTCATGTACTGAGTAATGTGTGTGTGGTATTCTGCTCTCCTGCATGTACAGGACAGCGTGTGATGAATGCGTATGGATGTAGTGACTGTCGTGTGTGTGTGTGAAGCGTAACTGAGGAGCAGCAGACACAGGAACAGGTGTGGCGCAGTGTGACGCTCACCTTCCAGCAAACACTAACGCTCAGCGTCACGCTGAGAGACATCGACACTCGCACAAACAACGTGCACTCTCGTTTCCCTCTGCAGAAGAGGAGTGTATAGTCAGAGCTCCAGTTAAACGTTTCAGAAGCCAAATCAATCAGATCAGATTAAATAATGCAGTCATGCTTAGGATAGAAGAGGACGCTATTGCTCCAGAGTTTGCTCATTCAAAGCTCAGGACACAGGACTTGTTAAATTTAAAATCCCCTTGTGGTGAAAATCAAGCTTTTAATGTTGTTTATATGTTCTCGCAATTGCAAGACTTTTTGTCCTCAGAATTGCACGTTTTTCTTCTAACTAAGAGAAATAAAGTCACAATTATGAGAAATAATTTGCAAGTGTGAGAAATAGTAGCAATTGCGAGATATGAAGTCGCAATTCTGAGAAATAAAGTCGCAATTCTGAGAAATAAAGTCGCAATTGTGAAGATATAAAGTTGCAATTCTGAGAAATAAAGTCGCAATTGCAATAGATATAAAGGCGCAATTCTGTGAAATAAAGTCGCAATTCCGAGATATAAAGGCGCAATTTTGAAAAATAAAGTCGCAATTGCAAGATATAAAGGCGCAATTCTGAGAAATCATTGCAATTGTAAGATATAAAGTCGCAATTGTGAGAAATAAAGTCGCAATTGTGAGAAATAGTTGCAAGTGTGAGAAATAATCGCAAATTGCTAAATATGAAGTCGCAATTATAAGAAATAAAGTCCCAATTGCGAAGATATAAAGTTGCAATTCTGAGAAATAAAATCGCAATTGCAAGATATAAAGGCACAATTCTGAGATATAAAGTCATAATTGTGAGAAATAAAGTCGCAATTGTGAGAAATAGTTGCAAGTGTGAGAAATAGTCGCAATTGCGAGATATGAAGTCGCAATTCTGAGAAATAAAGTTGCCATTCTGAGAAATAAAGTCACAATTGCAAGATATAAAGGCGCAATTGCAAGATATAAAGTCGCAATTCTGAGAAATAAAGTCGCAATTGCGAGATATAAAGTTGCAATTGTGAGAAATTTTGAAATATAAGTCGCAATTGTGAGAAATAGTCGCAATTGTGAGAAATAAGTCGCAATTGTGAGAAATAGTCACTATTGTGGGAAATAGTCGCAATTGTGAGAAAAAAGTCGCAGTTTGAGAAATAAAGTCGCAATTGCGAGATATAAAGTTACAATTGTGAGAAATTTCGAGATATAAAGTCGCAATTGTGAGAAATAGTTACAATTGTGAGAAATAGTTGCAATTGTGACAAAAAAAACTTTTATATCCAGAAAAAACGATTTTTATCTCACAATTCTGATTTTACAAAAGACAATTTTGACTTTATATCATGCATTTCTGACTTTATAACACGCAATTGCGACTTTATATCAATCAATTCAGACTTTATATCTGGCAATTCTGAATTTATATCTCTTAAACAAATGTAATAAACCCGTTGCCATAAAACTATTTAAGTTTATTTACTTTACAATTTTATGGCGTCGGTTTCCTCAATTTGTTTTAAGTTAAATTCAGATTATTTGATCATTGATGAGAAATAATTGATTTTAAATTAACTTTTGATTGCAGACTTTGGTATCTTGTCAAATCTGAACAGCGCAGACATTCTTGAGTAACATGTGAGATTTCCGTTTCTTTCCCCTAGGAGAAACATCAGACAACACCTAAAATTCCCCATTAATCTCTTTACTCTCCGAAAGTAAAGAAATCACATCCGTACTCCTCCCGCTCTCCGTAAAAGCCGCCTCGAGCTCAACTTAACGTGAGTATTACATAAGCACGACCCGCTGCTCCTTCAGCCAACAGCGCCGAGAGGAAACAGAAAGGGAGTGTGTGTTCAGACACAGGCCCGTCTGCAGATGGACTTGGTGGGAGCGAGTTGCCGGACAGTATGAGGAGAGCAGGATCAGCCAATGGGAGGAGGACGGCACAGGAGGAGACGAAGAGCGAGTCCAAAACCTGCAGCCTAATCCACCTCCGTGTTCTCAGACGCCATTACAACTGTGACAATCTGTTTCACTTACTCCACCGAGAGCTGAAGGCCGTTCGCTTTACTACTGTTCTAATTCACTTCAGGTACACTCCAAAAAAATGCTGTGTTGTTTCAACCCAACTTTGGTTCAAATATGGACAAACCCAGCCATTGGGTTAAATTTTATACACTCTAAAAAATGCTGGGTTGTTTCAACCCAAATTTGGGTAAGATATGGACAAACCCAAATGTTGGGTTAAAATGTAATTTAAAAAATTACCTTTGAAAGTGAAAGTTGAAGTTGGGTTATAATTTTAATTACATTTTTAACCCAACATTTGGATTTGTCCATATTTTACCCAAATTTGGGTTAAAACAACCCAGCATTGTTTAGTGTATTACATTTTTTATCGAAAATTTGGGTTTGTCCATGTCTGACCCAAAATTGGGTTGAAACAACCCAGCATTTTTTAGAGTGTAACCTTTCCACCTCGTGTTCTCAGATGCCATTACAACTGTGACAATCTGTTTCACTTAATCCACCGAGAGCTGAAGGCCGTTCGCTTTACTCCTGTTCTAATTCACTAAAATGCTGGGTTGTTTCAACAACTGGGTTGGGTCAGATATGGACAAATCCAGCCATTGGCTTAAATTTTATAATGACATTTTTAACCCAACATTTGGGTTTGTCCATGTCTGACCCAAAATTGGGTTGAAACAACCCAGCATTGTTTCAGAGCGTGAACTTTCCCCCTCTGTGTCCGTTCATTTTATTCATGTCCTAATTCACTTCACTCTAAAAATGCTGAGTTGTTTTAACCCAAATTTGGGTCAAATATGAACCAACCCAACCGTTGAGTGGAACATTTTAATTTAAAAATGAACCCAATGGCTAGGTTTATCCATATTTGACCCAAAGTTGGATTGAAACCACCCATCATTTTGTGTGTTATGCACAGTAAAAAATGTTGGGTTATTTCTTTAACCAAACTGTTGGGTTACACATATTGGGTCACTATGTTGGGTTATTTAAAAAAAATATTGGGTCATTTTTTTTTAAATTGACTGTTGGGTTAAATAGCCTACAGTATTTAAATATTTAACTCAACTGTTGGGTTATTTAACCCAACTGAAGATTATTTTAACCCAATGCATTGGGTTAAACAGTTGAGTTAAATAACCCAACAGTTGAGTTGAGTACCACCCCATAGTTGGGATTATTCGTTGGGTTATTTTTAACCCAACAATTTTAAATGAGTGTGAACCGAAGCAAACTGAACTAAGCTGTCACCGTGAAATCTAAATCGTAACATCTTCCTGCTTTATAATCATAATTAGCAGATTAGAGCTGGGTGATAATATAGTTACATTCTGAGACTATATAGACGATCACGTAGCTGAGATTGCATTGCTTTACGTACTAAAGTATATTGTATGTATGCGAAAAAACTAAATGCACAATAGATGATATCAGTAATAGGCTGAAAAGCATTTAAAAATGGCCACTTATATTCCATTTGAATTATGCAGCTTTCGCCTATAAACATCAGCAGAATGGATTTAAGCAAGGTTATATGTCTTAAACAGAGCTGAGAGTAGCTAAAAGCATGATCAAATTTCAATAAAAAGGTTTCGAGCTCTATCACATTCCTGTGAGAAACAGCCGTTGGGCTTGAAGAGTGTGTAAAAGCTTGTCACGGGGTCGTTCGCAGAAGCCAGAGTACCTTAGTCAGATTGTTACTCCCCTGCAAAACTGTGTCAGTCGTGTGCCGCTCTGAATTATGAATAAGTATGACTCAGAAATAAATAAACATCCGAGACGTTGCTGGGCGGAGGGAGACTCGAGGGGGATTCTCAGAGACTTCAAGGAAAGAGAGAACGCGTGTCACTGATCGACACTCTTTAAATGAAATTAGCAGAAGTGATTCAGAAACGCTTCTCAGAAATGATTCAAAACACTTCTGTCAGAAATGTGGGGTGTTTGAGACCATCTTACGTTAAACTAACCTAACCTAATTTGCATGAACAGATATTTTGGCATGTTTGTTGAATTGATGCTGTTCACTGTCATAATGTATATTATGGATTTATTATAAATTAATTTAAGGAGGAATGTTGTTTTGTAGTAGGTAAAAATCCTGGTTTGCATACAATGAATGGGGCACTGTTAAACAATGTGTATGTAGGCGACATATTTAAATAATTAATCTATTTTACTCAGCAATAACGATGTTTAACAGAGCCCCAATTTTTATGTGCAACCTTGTTTCAACAGGATTTTTACCTGCTACAAAATATGAAACATTCCTCCTTAAAATTAAACTCTAAAAAATGCTGGGTTGTTTCAACCCAATTTTTGGTTCAAATATGGACAAACCCAAATGTTGGGTTAAAAATGTAATAAAAAAATACAGTTGAAAGTGAAAGTTGAAGTTGGGTTAAAATTTTAAATTATATTTTTAACCCAACATTTGGGTTAAAACAACCCAGCATTTTGTGCTAGAGTGTATCATGCTGTAAAAAAATCTTCCCTTTTTCATTGGTGTACATCAAACTCAAGATTCACTGTAAGTTTCTCTTATTTAATTTACAAGAAATATGCATTTATCTATTCAAAATCAACTGTATTCAAACATGCCCAGATTGATGACAAGTTTGCAAAGATTGCACTCTAAACAATGCTGGATCGTTTTAACCCAAATTTGAGTCAAATATGGACAAACCCAAATGTTGTTAAAAATGTCATTTAAAATTTTAACCCAACTTCAACTTTCACTTTGAACTGTAATTTTTTCAAATTACATTGTTAACCCAACATTTGGGTTTGTCCATATATTACCCAAATTTGGATTGAAACAACCCAGTTTTTTTTTTTTTTTGAGTGTGCAAATCTCATACAGATCAAAATAGGTCTCATATACACTCTAAAAATGCTGGGTTGTTTTAACCCAATTTTGGGTCAAATATGGACAAACCCAAATGTTGGATTAAAAAATACAATTTATAAATTTAACCCAACATTAGGGTTTGTCCATATTTGACCCAAAATTGGGTTAAAACAACCCAGCATTTTTTAGAGTGTATTATTTGACCTCTTGAGGTTGATGATGATCATTTTCTAAAGTTTAAGCTCATCCTTACACTAATCATTTGTGCTTTATTCACAGAAAGTGCAGAACGTGTTATAAGTGTGCAGTCATCCATACGGAAATATCCATATCAGACCTACTTTTCAGATTAATGGTAAGTAGGTCATTTTACTAAATGTGTCAGTCTGATTCCTTATTTGGTTCCATGTCAATTAAAACATCAGGATTAGACGTGATTTAATGTCCCGAGTTCATGCTGGCTAAACAAGCTGATTTTGACATGCACTGCATAGAAATTGTAAAAAACGTAGCTTGCCAGACCAGATTAAATCATTTTCTGTTTTTTATTCAATAAAAGGAAACCTCTACAGATAGCAACAACAAAGAAACCTAATAATATTGTGCTTAAATACGTGTGTCGTTTGCACTTACAGCCATCTGAGGCCTTTTGAAAGCCCTGGCGCTCTGGTTTACACACCACTAACATTCCCGCTGCTCTAAAGAGGCGAAATGAATTGAATCTGTCGTAAATAACTGAATATATGCCAGGAAAGGGGCTGCCTTTGACTCTTAATGGTGGACGAATGTCCCGCACAACAAAAGGCGCAGCCTTAAGCCGTTCTGAAATAGACATTCCCATCATTGGCTCGCTGGAGGGACGCCTCATTCAGTGTGATGTGAATGTAATGTGGCAGAGAAGTGGAGTGTAGACCTGTGTAATAGTCAATGGCCTTCACAGGATTACTGCATGCTAAATAATGCGTGTGTGGACATGAAAGCATCTGCTTTTTTGAAGCTGTTTATTTCAGGCTATTTTATTTATTTCAGTTTATTTATATAGGGACAGTACTAAAAAACATGATCCCAGTCAAAGCTGGGAAATATGTATTGTACATGGAGAGTATAGCAAGGGTTAATTTGCATCTCAGGTCCCTAGAAAGGATTATCTAATAAAATAGGGCTGTCAAATGATTAATCGTAATTAATCGCATCCAAAATAAAAGTTTGTGTTTACATAATATATGTGGGTGCACTGTGTATAATTATTTTATATATAAATACACACACATGCATTAAACAAAATATTTATATATTAATATAAATATAATTTTATTAATATTTATTATAATATTAATAATAATAATATTTATATATAAAATATTTATATTTATATATAATACAAATTATATATAAATCTATATACAGTATGTACATGAAAACATTTCTTAAATATATACAAGCATGTGTGTGTATTTATATATATATATATAAAATAATTATACACAGTGCACCCAAATACAGTATATTATGTAAACAAACTTTTATTTTGGATTCGATTAATCGTTTGACAGCCCTAATAAAAAAATAATAAAACAACTACTCGTAGAATAAAACTACCACAATATGTCACTTATAGACGATCAAATACCTACCAAAAATTATACCAGAAATAAAGCATAAAACTTTAACAACACATGCACTTTTATGTTACATCACACTCTTACCCTACACGGTAACACTTTACTTGAAGGGGTGTGCATAAGACTAACATGACACTTTCATAATCATGACATAAGTTTTATGCATCTGTCATTAAGTGTCATTCGCTCAATTATGACATTCAATGCAATATGAGATGTCTTTGTTATGACACCTTGACATAAACCA
Organism: Hybognathus amarus; assembly: GCA_030378365.1. NCBI lineage: Eukaryota > Metazoa > Chordata > Actinopteri > Cypriniformes > Leuciscidae > Hybognathus > Hybognathus amarus. Next base: position 258,373 of record JAQIUQ010002563.1, on the reverse strand, counting down.
ATACATCATAACCTGTCAGTGTCGTTGTCATGACAACCTGACATTACTAAGACAACACAACCTGTCATAAACATAGAAGATTAATAATCAAACTTAAGAAAGCACCTAGCTTTATGGGTTAACATTACATTAAACTGTCAGGTGGTTGGTTTTGACATTGGCTGTCATGAAGCCATTATAACTTTTTAATGACAAATTCAATGTGTATCACTGTAGTTGTTCATGTGTCATATTCATGACACAGTTATAATGCCTCATGACAGCCAATGTCAAAGCCAACCACATGACAGATTAACTTAATTTTATGTCAAGTTGTCATGACAACGACACTCACAGGTTATGATGTTATTGGTTTATGTCAAGATGTTATAACAAAGACATCTTAAACAACATCATATTTGTATTCAGAATGTCATCAAAAGCAAAACACACTCAATGACAGTTGTCATAAACATGCATAAACCCTACTTCATGTTCAAGACATATGTCATCATGTCATGATTATAAAGGTGTCATGCCAGTCTTATGCACACCCCTTCAAGTAAAATGTTACCCAGACAAGTCTAAAATTTGCTTATAGACTCGTCTATTGCAAGTTAGACTGCTTCTCAAAAATAAATACTGACTTAATTTAGACCCAAAAAATTAGACACCTTAGGCTAACTCAGGTCTAAGACTCTGTTACCATGGCAACCAGCAGTAACAATCAGTTACACTACAAACAGCAAAAAGAAAAGGGAAAATTGAGTACATGAGTACTTGTTAGTACCAGGCTTGTGCAAAATTCAGAATTTCAGAATTGGCCTCTATTCAATTTATGAATTGGAATTTGAATTGAATTGACTCCGCCCCCCATGAAGTTGAATTTGAATTGGAATGACAGGAAGTGGAATTAAATTCATGGCAATTCAAAGAAATTCCACACAGTCACACAACAGAAAGAATGCCCCAACTGCACAACTGCACAATTTAAACCCTGCTAGTGTCTTCTGCTAGTTACTGAAGCATTAAAGAACTTTATCAACTGTTAAACAACAGATTAGAGATTTAAAAAAATATCAGATTTGTCTAATTTTAATTAAACACAAAAAATAGAGATGAAAAATTAACTTGGAGGTAAGAAGATATACTTTTGCTATGGCTAAATAAATGTTCAGTGATATCTTACAAAAAATTCAGAATTTTGGCGCATTTTTTTTCTCTTATATAGTGTTGAAATGGCAACTGTAGTAAATACATCAAGTTTTGTCATGCTAGCATGTGGAAGTATTTAAAACAAGTGTGTTACAACTAGCTCCGCATTACATTGTGCCCAGCGCTCCCCTACAGTCAGGCTTAGGAAGGTTACTTTGGAAATGTAATTGCTCACTGTTATAAGTTACCCATTAAAAATGTGGTTAAGATTAATTTATCTAGATTACTTTGTCAATGTAAAGCAATTTCTTTAATTCTGGGAAATGGCATTACAGTTACAATAAATCAAACTTATTATTTGTTCTATGACTAGAGCTTTTAACATTCATTGCTGGGGGAAACATTGCTGGTAGTTCAAATTAATATAATTTATATAATATGTAATGCAATCATATCTGACATATATTGTAAAGCTACATTGTTAAACACTTCACTTAAAATATCTATATGAATTTCTTGAGAATTTTTATTGAATCTGTAATTCTGCTTCCTTTAATTCAAATTCGAATTGTAATTCTAGATCCTGTTTTTGACATCAATTCAAATTCTAGAATTGAATTGGAATTTAGTAGTCATTCTCAATTCAATTCTGAATTTTGCACAAGCCTGGTTAGTACATTCTCCAAGTAAAATGTCCTTGTAACTGTTACACTCCTCCAACACACACATATCTCCCGCTGGGGTAAACTGCACTGAGCGGGTGAATGTCCTGATATTCTAATCCGCCATGTTTTTTGTTTTGAAAAGTGTCTTATATTACCCAGAATGCATTGCAGTGTAGTCCAACTTAAGATAGTCAGAGTCTTCAGTGCTTTGTGCAACGGTCTGATTCAGATGTCAATCTGAAGTCTGTCTACTATATCTAAGCCATAGTCAAAGTCTATCTTTGTGAAACCGGCCCCAGGAATTGACTGTATGCATGGTCTAAATCTAAAATAACAATTATGTATTTTCAGTTTAGCGGCTTCATGCAAGAAATATTCCATGTCTTAAAACAATTATGGTACATTTTCCACTGAGGTAAAAGTTGCATATAAAAAAAATAAAAATAAATATATATATATATATATATATATATATTGGTAACACTTTATTAAAGTTCCTTTGGTTAACACTAGCTAATGCCAGTGGTGTAAAGTATTTAAGTAAATGTAATTAGTTTCTGTTTGGCTACTTTGTAGTTTGACTGAGTATCAAAGATATTAACAACTTTTATTATCTACTTGACTACATTTGAATAAGTGTATGAAGAGTTCAGATGCAAAAGCCTCTAAATGCCATTTGAAATTTTCTTCTAAAATGACCATTTTTATCAAGCTTGTATATTTAAGTTCAGTAATTTCACTTAAATGACAATTAATAGGTAATCTTCATTGCCATTTAAGTGAAATTACTGAACTTAAATATACAAGCTTGAAAAAAATGGTCATTTTAGAAGAAATTTTCAAATGGCACTTAGAGGCTTTTGCATCTGAACTCTTTCATATGCACTCTTTACTCCATTTTCATTACTTGTTATGTTTTGCATGTTTTGCAACTTTTTCTTTTCTACAGCAGTTTAATTCTGCTACAACGGAAGTGATATCGGCTGGGCATCACTTTTGGACATTACTAGCTCTAGCTGTAATTTTTGCAAAATGAAATGTGTTTTTCAGCCTCTCGAACACAGCTAAACTCTCCCAGGGCTTGCCGAACGCTAGTGCGAATGCTGGAGTTGAGTGTGGATGTGTGTGAGCACACGTACTGTAATACTACAGGGATCTTCACAGCAGATTGAGTGTGTGACTGTACGTCTCTGTCTCTGCAGGTCTACAAAGCAACGGCAGAGAAGCCTAGTGAGCATCACAGATGAAAGGAATCGTCCAGGTTCAACACGAGTTACAAGTAATAAAAAAAGGAGAAAAGAAGCAAAAATCACGGTTACAGTAAGGCATAGAGCCAGGGCTCCAAAGGGATTTATAAAAGCAGAAATGTGAAGCCTTTTCGTTATAAAGCGCTTGCATTTTTGTTAAAGCACATGCATTAATTATTCAGTAAAAACTGACTTATTTTAAAGTGTATGTATTGTTTTTCTTAAAGGAGTAGTTCACTTTTAAAAAAAACTTTTGCTGATAATTTACTCACCCCCATGTCATCCAAGATGTCCATGTCTTTCTTTCTTCAGTCGAAAAGAAATTAAGGTTTTTGATGAAAACATTCCAGGATTTCTTTCCATATAATGGACTTCAATGGGGTCCAAACGGTTCCAAATGAGAGTTTCAGTGCAAACTGTTCAAAGGGCTTTAAATGACACCAGACGATGAATAAGGGTCTTATCAAGCGAAACGATCGCTCATTTAAAAAATAAATTAAAAACTACAAAAATTAATTTTAACAAATTAACGTTCATTTTAACAGAGAGAGTCACACAGAACAGAGCAAGGCGAGCATTTGTGCACATAAAACTTAAACTTTTTTATTTATTTATGAAATGAGCGATCGTTTCGCTGATAAAACCCTTATTCATCGTCTGGTGTCGTTTAAAGCCCTTTGAAGCTGCACTGAAACTGTCTTTTGGGCCTTGAACCATTTGGTCCCCATTGAAGTCCATTATATGGAGAAAATCCAGGAATGATCTAATCAAAAACCTTAATTTCTTTTCAACCGAAGAAAGAAAGACATGGACATCTTGGATGACATGGAGGTGAGTAAATTATCAGCAAAGGTTTTTTTTAAAAGTCCATCTTGAAAGTACATTAGGCAAAGAGGGACATACCCGTTAATTCAAGTTTCGCCTTTCGCGTTTATGTTTGAGTTAACACTCATGGACGAGGTTCGAACCGGAAGCCATGTTAATCTTGGACTACACTGGCCACCGTAGAAGTTAAAACAAAATCGGAATCGAGAAGCACCAGAAACTAATATTGACTGGATGGTCATATACCTTTTCACCACTAGATGGGGTTAAAAATCACACAGTGTAGCTTTAACAATGAGCACTACATTTGTTACAGTATTTATTATTCTTTGTGCATGTAAACAATGAATCATCTTCTGATGACCTAAATGATGATTTTTGCATTATTCGGAGGATTTTTTCCCGACAAAAAAATTACTACAGGTTTTCTACTAATACAAAAATCCTGAAGTATCCCTTTAAGTCTTAGGAAACTGTATACTTCCATTGCAAATGCTTTAGAGCTGAACTTGCCATGAACCCAGACCCAGATCTAGTCGAGATGCATTTGAGTAGATGAAGATGTCTGGATAATGCAATGTGACGTGAACAATCATTACATTTTGAAACAATACACCAGTCAAAGCCGTCTGAAGGATGCGAGCGCCGTTACTCAGCGTTACGCATTTAAACAGGCTGTTCTTTCAAAGCATCTGTCAGCGGCCCAATGAACCCCAGCGCTGAATCAGCACAAAAACAGCCATGAATCAGTCAGACAATGATAAAAGACAGGAAATCAAAGCTCTGCCCTTCATCCAGACACGTCTTTCCATCACGCGGCGTGTGTAAGACATCAGTTCTGCTTCATCTCTACACACAAAAAGCTCAAGAGAGAAGATCTGTTCAGGCTCTAACTGGAACAATCGTCTGAAATCGTTCCCTCGGGTCGGGTTTGCCTGTTCTTTACACTTACAGCAGAGCGTCTCAAAGACACTACGTCTGCTCGCTTTGGGGCGACAATCTGAGAATAGCATGAGCATAATGGGTTTGCTTAAAACTGAATTCAAACTGTGTAATTATGGAGCTGTTAATAAAACACTGAGCGCCTCAGAGGGACTTTCTGTGATTCATAAACACTGATGATACGAGCCTAAAACGGGTTATAATGTCTACCGTTATTATCGAGGAGAAAGAGATACCATTCATTTAAGACACATTGACCTTTTGTGACACGAATGCCTCTTGTCGTGGGGCATGTTGTCACAATGGAAAGCCTATTTTCAAAGCAAACTTAAAGGGTACACAAAATATCAAATCATTGTTTCTGGTCAACAGATATTAAAACTAATGAATTGAATTAAATAACTTAATTAAAAAAAATAAGCCTTTATTTTAGTTTCTGCTTTACATTTTTAAGTACAATCAACTTGAATGTTTAAGTAGTTTCAGCAAAGATTTTTGAAAATCGCTTTAACTTAAAAGCAATGTTGTCATAACTCAATGATCATATAATTTTTATTCATAACGTCTGTTTTAATGCACAATATCTTCGTAAATAATTCTAAACAAAGTTACGTGTATTATAATATTATTATGCATTATAATAATGACATTGTAATACATGCATTATAGTATTTATCCTGTGTTTTAATGCATTATACTAAAGGTGTAACAATGAATGCATGTAAAAAATATTGTTGGTTTAACTTAAAAAAATTAAGTAACCTGGTTGCCTTAAAATCTTAAATTCATTGAAATGGAAAAAATTAGTTAATACAATAAAGGAGAACCAGAAACTCAAAATTTTCAGTTATCTGAACTACATAAGTTATCTAAGTTGATTTGCTAAATGAAACAATGTTTTTTAATATATTTTTTTACAATTATAATGTATAATTATAATGTAAAAATCCATAAGATTATGCAATGCATTACAAAGCACTTTTATAATGCATTTTACAGTAAATTAAGGTTTTATGTTAGGTGTTACTGTGTGACAACTAGCCCCGGTCTCTTCTATTGCTAGTGTTTTGAAGTCCCCCTGTGGTGAAAATCAAGTTTTTAATGTTGGTGTTTTGAATATGATTTAAGACGAGTATTTTCTCTGCAGTGAACCGAAGACAGTCCCAAAAACATCGCTGGTGTTTCTGACGTCACAAACGACCCTGTAACCAATCAGATCAACGTGTGATCGTCAACCAGTGGATCTCTGAGTGAGTGAGTGGGGGCGGGGCTCATTTGCATATTAAAAGAACCACGTATACTAAATGAGGCAAGGGTGTCAAGTTACATTCAAGATGTTTCAAGGCATGAATACATTTTTTCAAGGAAAAAACATTGAAATATGTAACTTTGGTGATCAAATATTAGTTTTAAGGGCTACAGGGGGAGTTTAAGGGTTTTTGCTCTTTGCTTGTAACCCTCTCAGGAGGAAAGTAATGGATCCGTCTGTGCTGACTCGGCTCAGGTTTCCTTCTTTCAGTACAGGTGAGGCTCATCTCGGGTAACATGACAGTTACTTTAACACTCCTACAGTTTTTCATTTACTCTGAGTTGGCACAAGCTTAAACGTATCAGTGAAATAAATGTCGTTCTGTTGTAAATTCTGGTGAATCACCTTCCCTTTGGGTGAAGACGGTGCAGAGGTTTTTGAAGTGGAAGCAATTTGCATATGTCGATGAATAATTCATGAAGCCTGCTCTGAGCTGCAGTTTTCCTAAAACAAGAGGCATTAAGAAGTGTAAATACTCCTTTGGCAACTGCAAGGCCTTGACCTTACAATCATGAGGTTCGGTTAAACACGGCTACCTGGAAATATCAGGCCATTTCAATATCAACGTTAGTGTAAATGAATAAAACATACCAAAATCATGGACGTTTATAGACTCGTGAATAAGAACTTTTGCAGTTATGCTCAACTATTCCAGATGGAAATTTCTCATGGTAAATGCAATCTTTCATTAAAAATAAATAATTTAATTTCCATGAAATTTCACAAGTTTCTATGACGTGCGGTTAACATACGGATTTATTTGGAAATAAAAATCATTGCAATTTATTGGTCGAAAGTATGAGAATCCTGAAGTTTGGCCGACTGAGAATATCCTTATCTTTGATGTTTTGAATCTTGAATTTGGTTTTATGTAAACTGCTTTGATTAATTTTAAATAATTTTTTCGTTTTACTAAATAATAACATTTGCTTTAAATATACATTCCCTGTGTTTTGAGCAAACTAAAGTACGTCATAAGAATCGAGAAGTTTCATGAAGTGCTTGTTCTTGGGGGCGTGGTCATTGGCTCTTGCTCATGAATATTTAATTAGGTAGTTGCATGCATGGAACTTTATGTACTTTAATAGTTGTTGGTAATTAATATCAGATAACAACAGATCTCTGCAACGCTGTTTTGTATTACAGATTGTTTTTCTGATCGTGTTCTGTTTAACTGAGCTGACTGCTGTTTACGTGATGCAAATATTTTGTATGTTTATGTTATATGTTTGGTCTATGTCATATATTACACTTTTCTTTTTCAAAATTCACATGTTAAGTTTGACTAACAAAATTAGATAAATAGTAACGCAATACAATTGAGATGATATGCAAGCACATCAAAATTGATATCATTTTATCTTGTCATAAATAATTGTAAATCCACATTTACATGCATTATAATAATATAATGTGTTACATCTGAAATTGGTTGCTTGTGCTTAATACATTATACTTACTAAAGGTGTAACACTGAGTTTTAGTATATTCATGAGATCATTCAATGAATTAAAAATATTTTTTGATGCATTATACATTAGGCTATATAAAGGTTTTAAATAAAGTAACACTATCTTCTAAATATCTAGTGAAATGAACACAATTTATAACAAGTTTTATTTCTTTTGTCAAATCAACTTAGATGATTAATGTGGTTTAGATAACATAATATTTTGAGTTTCTGTTGATTAAACCAATCTCCTTCTTTGTATTAACTTACATTTTTAGTTTCAATGAACTTAAGGCAATCAGTTCATGTTTTACGTTTACGGTGTGCTTAGATGGATAGTTATTAATTTTACTCAATACAATTGAGCTGATATTAGGGCTGTCAAACGATTAATCATCGATTATTCGCATCCAAAATAGAAGTTTGTGTTTACATAAAATATGTGGGTGCACTGTGTATAATTATTTTGCATATATATATATATATATATATATATATATATATATATATATATATATATATATATATATATGTACATATATATATATATATATACACACACACACACACACACATGCATATATATTTAAGAAAAAAATATTATATATATAATATAAATTATATATAAATCTATATACAGTATGTATATGAAAATATTTCTTAAAATATATACAAGCATGTGTGTGTATTTATATATAGAATAATTATACACAGTGCACCCACATATATTATGTAAACACGAACTTTTATTTTGGATGCGAATAATCGTTTGACAGCCCTAGCTGATAAATCACTGAAACCACATAAAACTACGTTTAGCATGGATAAATGACTCAGCTCAATCCTCACCTATGCTATTGGTTTCCTATATAGGGATTTTGTAAAGTATATTTTATTAGGGCATTAAGTAATTTTTATACTTTTTACTTTTTTAGAGTACTTACTGTAGATGGATATTTGTCCACTTTAAACAATAGGACTACAATTATGCTGATATTAATAAATCAGTGCAACCACAAAAACTAAAACTTTTTAAATGACTCGTGAGCTCAATCCTCATTTATACTGAAAAACAATTAAATGACCAATACGTGTGTTTTTACATTGCTAAAACTCAACCTTAAGCAATTAAGAAAAAAAATATTATTTTTTTTCCCAAGTCAGTTAAGTGTAATTTAAGTTAAACATAAGTTGATTGTACTTAAAAATTTAAGTCAGCATTTTTTTTGTTTTTGTTTTTGTTTTTTTTGTTACCTGTTCCGGCCCTTGGAAGCATATCCTGCACACCGGGGTACCTTCTGCATAGCTGATGAAGGAGAACCGGTCTTCCCTCCGGTCCTTGGAGAACTCATCCGCCACCGCGGGGCCCGTCCACCCGGATCCGCCTTCAGGAGCCTCGAGCCCGGCAGAGTCCTCCGTGGACGGGGCGCTCCAGTCCCGGAGCCGATGGGCTCGTAAGGTATTGTTTTTTTCTGAGGCATACGGGCTGATTCTGGCCGTTTGTCCGCTCATGGGGCTTGTGTGATCCTGTGGCCCGAGCAGAAACACCTTGAGGTCACGGAAGAGAACGCAACAGCGGCTCTTCAACATGCCGTGACCGCTCAACATCCGAGAACGGGAAGAATCCAGATCAACTAATGCAGGTTTCCTCCGAGTTCAGACGGTGAAGAGTGAATAGCCATGGTATTCCAACAAAACCCAGGAAAATCGAGAACTTAAACTGAATGTGCGCGTTACAGTTCCCGCACTGAGTTCAATGCACTTTTAAAATTGATTGCACGCGCGAAGTTGTGAATGAATTAAGTGCCATTATCAGTCATTGATCTAAATTTCGTCGTGCATTATTAGGTAAAAAATAATAGAAAGGCAGTAAACAGGTGTCAGAAGCCATATGATCGGTTTATTCCATTGGCTTTGTGGTCTGTGTATTTCCTCCAGCAAAGTAAAACACGTGTGTGTCTTCGCATTCCTCGATGCTGGTGTGAAATCATTCAGGAATCTGAGCCTCGATGTGATGTCTCCTCTGGGATCAGATCTGTTATTCGCGCTCACTTCATCATTCAGTTGATCAGGGATCGTGTGTGTGTAGGCTAATCCGTGCGGCGTTCTCCTCCTCTGCTCGGTGTCGGAGTGTGTGTGTGTGTCTGATGCTGCGGGTTCAGCACTGTGATTCCCGGGACAGCTCCCGGTTCCCGAATACACGTCACGCGCGCGGATGATGCGGGGGGAGGGAGAGGGACATGATGATGATGATGAAGTTGGCTATCAGTCAGTCTGTTTTTTTTTTTGTTTTTTTCTTTTTTCTGTAACCTGAATTTTTACACATTGACAAAAAACGAACAGGATAGCAAAGGTGCTAAAGTTGTAGCCTAGATTAGTTTTTCTTTACCATATTTTGACTATTATATTATCAAACCGTTTTGTGTAGCCTAATTTTGGATGCTTCAGAGTGAGAAAAATATGGTACTGCCACAAAAACATCACAGAATTCATCAGATCTATTGTTTTGAGCTTTAGTACTTAATTATCAGTGTTATATTTTCATATAGGCTACATTTGGTTAATTACAATGTTTGCCAACAATAATTGTTATATGTTACTTTTTACATTATTATTTTCGTTATCTATCTATCTATCTATCTATCTATCTATCTATCTATCTATCTATCTATCTATCTATCTATCTATCTATATCTATCTATCTATCTATCTATCTCATCTATCTATCTATCCATCTATCCATCTATCCATCTATCTGTATGCAGGTTGACTTCAATATAATTATGTCTATATTCACCTTTTTTTTCACTTTAAAGAAAGTTATACCATAAAAATATATTTTTTAAACATAAAATCGTGTCAGGGAAACTTTCCCACAGTCATTTCGATTACAAAAAGTGTCCATAAAAATATTCATGGAGTAGCCTAAAAGTGACAAATAGCCCTGAACTCCAGTATATCTTGTATTATACACTTTAACAAACCTGTTTCTCTAAGCAGCGGTGACAAAAGAGCTTAATTTCGAGAATTTATCAAGAATTATTTTATTACCATATTAAAATAAGCGTGTTGACCCTTTACCCCGCCCACCGGTCACATACTGGCCTCCCCATTGGAGAACGCTTGCGTCCATCACAGTACGACCAGCAGCGCTCTGACGTTACGTTACGTGACGTCTTTCCGTCATATCCGCCTCACCGCGTCTTTTGAAGAACAGTTTGTCTCTATGGTTTATCTCTAACCAATAATAAACCTTATTTTTACGCGTTCGTTAACATCTATATAGATTTTATATTTTTAATTAAATAACTCGGGTTTGAATCGACTTGATTTGTCAGTGTTAAACCCTCTATGGTCTGAACTGCGACAACATCAAGAAGCAGAATATGTAAACAACGGTACTGGAAGCAGACTGAGAAGATTTCAGTAACACGTTGATGTATGGTAATATGTGAACTCTTAAAATAAGACTTGTAACGTTATGTGTTATGCTAATATACGTTTTAGGAAGAGACTCATAAGCCTGTGTGTGTCAAGTCACCTTCAGTTATATATAGCGCTTTTACAATACAGAAGATTGTTTCATAGCAGCTTTACAGAGATAATTAACAGGAAAATAATGCAACAAAGTTTGTTTCTGCTGTACAGCTGTAGAAGAAAATAGCGTCATAGTTCAGTTAAGTAAGTTCAATAATGGTTCATTTTTGGCTGTAAAAAAGTTTAATATATATATATATATATATATATATATATATATATATATATATATATATATATATATATATATATATATATATATGAAGAGTTCAGATGCAAAAGCCTCTAAGTGCCATTTGAAAATTTCTTCTAAAATGACCATTTTTATCAAGCTTGTATATTTAAGTTCAGTAATTTCACTTAAATGGCAATGAAGATTATCTATTAATTGTCATTTAAGTGAAATTACTGAATTTAAATATACAAGCTTGATAAAAATGGTCATTTTAGAAGAAAATTTCAAATGGCATTTAGAGGCTTTTGCATCTGAACTCTTCATACATACACACACACACACACACACACACACACACATATATATATATATATATATATATATATAGCTGCTATGGAGAAATGTCATCGTCCAGCTCAGTTCAGTTCTCATATAATGGTGTCAATGCAGGCAGATCAATAAATTGGTTGAAAATTAAGTGTCCCCAACTAAGTAAGCCAAAGGCAACAGTGATAAGGAGCAAAAAGGAGTTTGGGGGTGTCTCTTATGTTTGTGTTATTTTGTGCTTATCACTAGCAGCAGTGATGTCTCTGAGTCTGACACCGGAGCAGCAGCGGAGGATAGAAGAGAACAGAAAGCGAGCTCTGGCCAGAAGAGCTGAGAAACAGGCTCAACTTACCTCTGGATCTGCCCAAACCCAGCACACACAGCCCATCTCTGCAGATCCAGGCCTCAGCGAAGAACTTTGCATCTGATCGGCCACATCCAGGGGCGCCTGCTCATGCAGCACGACAGGTGGGCACTCATTCCTGAACTCTGATATAGTTCATTTTTGATGCTCTGCTCAATAACTTAAAGGGTTAGTTCACCCAAAAATTCTCACCCTCATGCCATCTTAGGGTGTATATGACTTTCTTCTGTCAGCCAAACAGTTATATTAAATATATCCTGGCGTTTACAAGCTTTTTAATGGGAGTGAAGGGTACCTGAGATTTTGAAGTCCATCCATCATAAAAATGATCCTACGATTCCAGGGGTTTAATAAAGGCCTCCTGAAGGAAAGCGATGTTTTTTTTATAAGAAAAATATCCACATTTATAACTTTATAAACTGTAATCGGTGGGATGTTGATGGCGCAGTGGATAAGACACATGCCTTTGGTGTGAGATGTGACATTTGGTGTGACATATATTGCAATTGTAAGTCGCTTTGGATAAAAGTGTCAGCTAAATGAATAAATGTAAATGTATAATCGCTGGCTTCCGGTAACGGATCTTACGTGAGTCTAGTTCTGGCAGAAGAGTGACCTCTGACACTTTAAAGGGATAATTTCCCCAAAAATTACAAATATGTCATTATTTGCACAATCTTTTGATATTTTGAAGGATGTCAGTAAGCAAACCGTTGATGGACCCATTGACTTCTATAGTATGGAAGAAAAAAAAAATACTATGGATGTCAATGGGGTTCATTCAACTGTCTGGCTATAAACATTCTTCAAAATGTCTTCTTTTGTGTTCAGTTTTATTGTGAACTATCCCTTTAAAGAAATGTCAAATACGAGGCTGGCTGTCAATCACTTACCAAATGACTACTTCAACCAAAAATACTTTAGACATACATGATAATTAAAAAAAAAATCTTTTCAACTGTATACATTTTGTAATTTTAAGTTAATATTTTATTTTAAAAAGTGTGCCCATAATTGCTATTATTATACATAACAGAATTTGTATTTGTATAATACTGTAGTGTTTTGGGGGTTAAGAGACTCATTTAAAGGTGCCATTTACACAAAGTTTATATCATACTCAATTACTAGGTAGAAAAGTGTGTTTTGGGTGTGTGTGTCTGAAGTTCTGTGCTTATTTTTCCAGACTCAGCCGTTAGACTCTAAAGGTCCCTGTACGCCTCCAACTTCCAACACTGCTTCTCCAACTTGCAGCTTTTATGGACAGGCGGACAAACCGACAACAGGAGGAAAGCGAGAATGTAAACTCCCGGAAGCAGGAGGAAATATCCCCGCAAAGAAAGCCGACAGTGTCGGTGAAAGGGAGATGTGTGTCGCACACAGAGAACCGTTTCCGAG
>JAQIUQ010002563.1:105000-240000 GCA_030378365.1 Hybognathus amarus | reverse complement strand
AAACGTAAACGTTTTTATTTATTTATTTAAATGAGCGATCGTTTCGCTTGATAAGACCCTTATTCATCGTCTGGTGTCGTTTAAAGCCCTTTGAAGCTTGAACTGAAACTCTCATTTGGACCTTGAACCGTTTGGTCCCCATTGAAGTCCATTTATATGGAGAAAAATCCTGGAATGTTTTCATCAAAAACCTTAATTTCTTTTCAACTGACCAATGAAAGACATGGACATCTTGGATGACATGGGGTGAGTAAATTATCAGCAAAAGTTTTTTTAAAAGTGAAGTACTCCTTTAATGCACTGTGAACTTGCAATGAACAGCTTTATTTGTTAGTTTGTGTTAGGTAATACATTAACTAATGTTAACTAGTGAACCTAAATGCAACCAGTGCAACAGTTGAGCATGGCACTAGGTTCATAGGTTTGGCTTCTGATATAAATGTATACCTTGAATGCAGTGCAAGGCTCTTTGGATTAAAGCATCTGCCATAAACTGCATGAATGTAATGTAATGTTTTCTAATGTCTCAGCTTTGCAGTGTCCAGACAGGGCCGTTTGCTTCTGGCTGATGACATGGGCCTGGGGAAAACGGTCCAGGCCATCTGCATCGCTGCCTATTACAGGAGTGAGTGGCCTCTGCTGGTGGTCGCCCCGTCCTCCGTGCGCTTCACGTGGGCTGAGGTACACACACTTACATTTAGACTGGAGGGATGTCTTTTTGAGTATGCATGTCACACCTATACCACCGTTTTTGTTCAAGTCTGATCAAAAATACAGTAAAAACAGTGACATATTATTAAAACTGTAATGTAGGCTACAAAAACTGCTTAAAAATCCCAGCGCTGTTGTCATCGTGTAAAGCCCGTCCAACGTTTCTGATTGGTGCCACAATTTCGACGTATTGGAAATGGGCTTGAATGAGCTCTTTGCCAGACTAACTTTCACAGCAAATCTAAATTTGCCGGACGATTTCTTGGTTTTCCCAGGCTAGGAAACTGATATATTTGTTTCAAGATTCTTTGATTAATAGAAAGTTCAAAAGAACAAAAGAAGAATTTATTTGAAGTAGACACCGACACTTCTGATCATCTTAATGCATCCTTGCTGAACAAAAGAGAAGATCACACTGGTTAAAAAAAAACTATTTTTTGACTGCCCATGACAGATACATTATTTTTTTCATGGGTTTCAAGCTGTTGTGAGTGCTTTAAGATGACGCAGGAGCACAGCTACAATTGTATATATGTGTATATGTGTGTGTGTGTATATATATATATATATATATATATAAATGCAGTGGTCACATGTTAACCTAAGCACTAATAATCTTTACGTTATTAAATACGGCTGTCAAACGATTAATTGCGATTAATCACTTCCAAACTAAAAGTTTGTGTTTACATAATATATGTGGGTGCACTGTGTATAATTATTTTATATATATTTAAATACACACACATGCTTGTATATCTTTAATAAATATTTTCATGTATATACTGTATATAGATTTATATATTTAATTAATATTTTGTTCTTAAATATACATGCATGCGTGTGTGTGTATATATACACTACCGGTCAAAAGTTTAGGGTCGGTAAGATTTTTTATGTTTTTTAAAGAAGTCTCTTCTGCTCACCAAGGCTGCAATTTTTTGATAAAAAATACACAAAAAACACAGTAATATTGTGAAATATTATGACTTTTTTATGTTAATAATATATTAAAATGTAATTTATTCAGTATTCAGAATTTTCAGCATCATTACTCCAGTCTTCAGTGTCACATGATCCTTCACAAATCACTCTAATATGATGATTTTATGCTCCAAAACATGTATGATTTTATCCATGTTGAAAACAGTTTTTTACATTTTTATTTCAGGATTCTTTGATGAATAGAAAGTTCAAAAGAACAGCTTTTATCTGAAATGGAAAGCTTTTGTTACATTAAACACTACCCTTTAAAAAGTTTGGGGTCAGTAAGAATTTGTATTTTATTTTTGGGGGAAATAAATAAGAAATCAATACTTCTATTCATCAAGGATGAGTTACATTGATCAAAAGTTACAGTAAAGACATTTATAATGTTAGAAAAGATTCTAATTAAATAAATGCTGTTCTTTGAACTTTCTATTCATCAAAGAATCCTGAAATAAAAATGTAAAAACTGTTTTCAACATGGATAATAATCATACATGTTTTTGGAGCATAAAATCATCATATTAGAGTGATTTGTGAAGGATCATGTGACACTGAAGACTGGAGTAATGATGCTGAAAATTCAGCTTTTTTCAGAGGAATAAATTACATTTTAATATATATTAACATAAAAAAGGTCATTTTAAATTGTCATAATATTTCACAATATTACTGTGTTTTTTGTGTATTTTTATCAAAAAATTGCAGCCTTGGTGAGCAGAAGAGACTTCTTTTAAAAACATAAAAAGTCTTACAGACCCTAAACCTTTGACCGATAGTGTGTATGTGTGTGTGTGTGTGTGTGTGTGTGTGTGTGTGTGTGTATATATATATATATATATATATATATATATATATATGCACAAAATAATTATATACAGTGCACCCACATATATTATGTAAACACAAACTTTATTTTGGATGCCATTAATCGTTTGACAGCCCTAAATAGAGAATAAAAGTAGAATATATCACTCCCATGCTGTTAGTACCATAACACACTTGTTTTCTACATTAGAATCAGTGGACTGTTCATAATGGTGTGTTTATTAAAAAGTATAATAAATTGATAAATAGCATCTGTGTTTCTACACTCTTTAAAGCAGCAGCTGTCAGGTAATCTTTTTATAAGCGGATGCCTGATGTGAAATCTGATTTATTAATTCATATTTTCCGTCGCTGCACCCTTGAGGAAGGACAAATCCTCCTCTTCCCCAGCAGGGATTCGTCATGGTATATTTTAAAGTTTGAAATGCTGAAGATTTTGCAGTGTTCCTTTGTAAGCTTTTAGTCACACGAATCAACTTCTTCAGAAAAATGTCACTCAAAGACACTGATTTCTCAACCTTTTCCTTTAGGCTTTCCGCTGATGGCTGCCTTCCGTGAGAGCCGACAGCATTAATGTGGTGGTTACAGGCAAAGACAGCCTGCGCTGCCGGTCTCATCAACATCATCAGCTACGACCTGCTCAACAAGATGGACAAACAGCAGCCGTCCAGCCCTTTCAGTGTCATCATTATGGTGAGAGCGGAGACGCTCAGTCTAATCAGCTCTCATTTGCTGACTGAACTTTAGCATGTGCATGCGTCTATACCCATGTTTCACCTATTTTTAATGCACATTTTGATATCGCATAAAAAACGCTGGTTGGAAGTGCAAATATGCACTCAATCGAGTCGGTTAAACGTTTTATCCGATTAGAAAACATACATATAAACCGATGGAAACACATTAACTGAATCATTTCAAAAAAGACATGGGACGGCATAACTGGACCAACCAGCGGATAGATCTCATTGCACAGCATCTGAAATGTTGTTCTGCTCAAACGTCAAAGTGGTTCAGTATAATTAGCACCAGTTTATCAGGAAGTGACAATTTTGTTGTGTTCGGCTCACTTGATGGAAGCCGCCCGTGACTTATTCGCAAATGTTTTATACTATATTCCAATTTTGCACACAAGTTAAATTCGCAACTTTGGATGGAAACATAGCTTATGAGAGTCCAGGTTTGTGTAACTAATGCACTCTCAGATTATTAACAAAACTCTCATACCAACCCAAATTTCTTCACTTTATTTGTAAATGCCTGAAGAAATAGTTTTTGATGACATTTGAATACTCACTGCATATTTAGTTATTATGGAATATGAATTTTTTTTTACTGATAGTTGTGCTTCTACTGTCTCTGACTTTAGTTACATAATCACGAAATTCAGTCATTTTAGGGACACAATAATCAGAACAAGTCCTGGGGCCTCTCTCTTGCACCCGCGCAAATGACTTCGTACACTGATGCATGTATCATTCCTATTTTGCACTCTCGTAAAGCGGGCTTTTCCCTCCATAGACACACGTCGGTAAACTAGAAAATGAACTTGCGCTCACTGGGTGGGTCTGACGTAAAAGGAGGCGTGTTCGACGCAGACGTTCTCTAGTGCTGTTTTGCAGTTCCAGAAAACAATTGCGCGTTGCTCATAATGCTATTTTAAGTGTGCATGCTTGGCCATAATGTTGTGGTGCACAACGTGCATACACTTAGATTCTCTCATCAACACCGATGCAGCAAATTTTATTTTTGCAGATCATACATTATAACAAGGAAAAATATTCACACATGAGGGAAATCATTGTGGTGTCCATGAAGATCTAGCAAAATCTAGCTTAGACATTTACACAAATTTTTCAGGCTAATTTTAGTAATGATGGATCGGACCTGTTTGCCCAATAGTGGCAAGACACATTATGCATATAAGGACATCTGACAAATTAGTTTGTCTGTCAAGAACCAGAAAAAAAAACAAAAAACCTTCCATCCCCATACAACATCACAACATCACTTCTGTCTTTCACTGCCCTGACAAGAACGTCGGTCTCCTGGCTGTGAATGCTCCTGGCGCGCGCCTGGTAAATCCATCATAATAATATCAATCCGCCATGCACACCTATGAATAATGAGGCTACTTCAGACCAACCCCTTTTAAACCTGCGTCGGGTGCAAGAGTCATTTATCCCGCTGGTAAAATACCAACAGCGCCACAGAGCCCGCCCACAATTTTACTTGCGCTTCGCACTTGACACTTGCGTTACAGGTCGTTAAAATAGGGCTCCTGATGTTTATCTGTCTGTTTACACCACCGTTCAAAAAAGTCAGATTTTTTTGTCCAAATTAATACTTTTGTTCAGCCATGATGCATTAATTAATCACAAGTGAACTAAAGACATTTTGATTGTTTAAAGTTTCAACAGAAATATGAAGTAAATCGTGGCCATATAAAAGTATGGCTACTTTTGTGTGCAATTTTTTACCATATTTTTTAACAAAAAAATGCAGTATTAATGAGCATGAGATTTTTTTTTTTTTTAAGTTTTTAAAAAACTTAGCCACCTACTCAGCATCCCTATATCCTTCACATATAAAGACTTTCAAAAGCTCTTTTGAGCTCTTCCAAGCTGGATCCAGTAGCAGGATGTGATCTGAATTCTTCCTCTTTTCTGTTTGTTGTTTGTTTGTTTGTTTGTTTCTGTACAGGACGAGTCTCACTTCCTGAAGAACATGAAAACTGTGCGCTGTCGGGCCGCTCTTCCTCTGCTCAAGGTTTGCTGATTCAGGCTTATTTAAGGCATCATTTATAGAGGTGAACTTTAAAACACTACAGTTTGGTTGATCCTGTCCTGTGCTATTAAACTATTAAGTCTGTCTAGAGTTCACAGACACTGGTTGTGTCTCAAAACCAACTGTAAATGCCTACCTAGCTGAAATGTTGCCCAGAAAATTACATAAAAGCCTTAAGGCAAGAAATTAAGGCCGCCATTAATATTAGTACTGTATGTTCATTTTACTTTTGTCTGTAATATACAGTTATTGTTGTAAATAATAATATTAAATGAAGAGTTAGATGCAAAAGCCTCTAAGTGCCATTTGAAATTTTCTTCTAAAATGATTTTTATCAAGCTTGTATATTTAAGTTCAGTAATTTCACTTAAATGGCAATGAAGATTACTATTAATTGTAATTTAAGTGAAATTACTGAACTTAAATATACAAGCTTGATAAAAATGGTCATTTTCGAAGAAAATTTTAAATGGCATTTAGAGGCTTTTGCATCTGAACTCTTCAATATCTATTTGTTATTTTACAGTAAAATAAAGGTAGTTTAGTTTAGTTTATGAAAAGCTGCTAATGAAAGATGTGTGACGAACAGGCCGCTAAGAGAGTGATCCTGCTGTCGGGAACACCTGCCATGTCCAGACCGGCCGAACTCTACACTCAGATCCTGCGGTCAGGCCTTCCCTGTTCCCACGCTTCCATGGACTTCGGCACACGCTACTGTGATGCCAAACAGGTGCGTCCGTCTCATTACAGGTGTGTTCTTGATCAGAGCTAATGTAGGGCTGCACGATTACTGCAAAATAAACACAACACAGCGTGAGCATCCTGCTAGGCAGTATGTAATATTGGCCTAGTGGTTTTTGTATATGTTACTGCAAAAATCCTACATATTGTACTGAGGGCTGCACGCAATTAATAAAAAATCACGATCTCGATTCAAACACAAATGCGATCTCATTTCTTAATGATGGCGATTCACTTCCGTGTATTTCCCTGCATTCAGATCATGCTGCATTCACGAGTTATATTGGTCACACTCACACAAAAACAAAACAATAATTCACAAATCAATTATGCGGACGTTTCATCAGGGAATGTCTAAATTAAAGGTGTTGCACGTGAGCAGCGCATATTTTTTCGGGCTTGCATGTTAATCAAAGTATTCACCGGGAGCAGGGGCAGCGCGTGAGCAGCAGTGAAACGTGCGCTCAATTAAAGTGAAAGCACACTTTTTGAGGGACAAAATAAATAAAAAGTAGTTTCACACAAAATAAGCATGTCTAGTCAGTTTTAACAAGAACTGAAGTACCTTAAAACTTATATAAAATAATAGCCGAGTCCCATAGCCGCCTGTATCTTTTACACGCCTGTGTGGCTGCAGGTTTGGGTAAATAAAAGCTCGTCTCAAATAGGGCGGGTCTGTTTTTAGTTTCGGTTTGTTAATCTTCTAAAACCATCAGATCGTCCGCTTTTTGGAGGCCGCTTAAGCACATATTAGTCCTGCCAAAGCCTAGTTTGATCGGTGAGTGATGATGCAGAATAGAAACTGCTGCGCTTGACAGGGCGGGAGAGAGAGAGAGAGAGAGAGAGAGAGAGAGAGAGAGAGAGAGAGACGTCTTCAAACGACATGAAAGTTTGGAAGACCGCAGTTTCACGTAGAGCATTTTGGAGATTTTTAGAAATGAAGACTCAAAAATATTTATAGAAGATTAGGCTACCCATTTAAATTTGTTTGTAATTATTCAGTTTGGGTGAAAGTGTGATGTTTGATTCTAAAAAAAGCTAAAGTAAACTAGCCAGAAAATATTAAATATAGCCTACACTTTATTTTAGTTCATGTAATACACAGACAGCTACATAGGCTAGCCCCAAAGAACCAGCTTAAACAATTTAGATTTTTTTTTTTTTTTTTTGTTACTGCACTTTCTGTCTTGTGTTTTTTTTTTTTACTTGAGTGCAATACATTTTGGATGAAAAAAAAGAGAATCGTGTAAGAGAATCGTGATCTCAATTCCCATGGAGAAAAATCGTGATTCACATTTTAGCAAGAATCGTGCAGCCCTATATTGTACCATAAAGTGTGGGGCGAAAGATAAAAACATGAAAAAAAAACAGCTTTTGCTCTGTTTTTCTGAATAAATGACTTGATTATCTCAAAATTAAGAGTAGCTAATTCATTCTAGGGTTGTCAAATGATTAATCACGATTAATCGCATTCAAAATAAAAGTTTTTGTTTACATGATATATGTGGGTGCACTGTGTATAGTTATTTTATATATAGAAATACACACACATGCTTGTATATATTTGAGAAATATTTTCATACTGTATATAGATTTATATATAATTTATATTATATATAAATATAAATATTTTATATATAAATAATAATTTTTTCTTAAATATACATGCATGTGTGTGTATTTATATATATAAAATAATTATACACAGTGCACCCACATATATAGTGTAAACAAAAACTATTATTTGGATGTGATTAATCGTGATTAATATTTGACAGCCCTAATTCATTCATAAAAACAGGGTGAAACTTTTTTTTTTTAAAGAAAAATATATCTCATAATTTGGAGATAATTAACTTGTTATTTCAGAAAAACAGAGTCGATTTTGTTTCCTCAAGTGAATGCAATACGCTTCCGTACTTTTTTATCGCACTTTAATTAGCAATTTTTAATCATGCAGCAGCCAGTCATAGACCTGAGTCAGGTTAGACTCCATTATTGAATGAACACGAATGAAAAAGAGGCTGTTATGGATAGTCAACATGAGTCCTAGATCACAGTTTTATGGAGTTTTTGTCATCTGAGAGTTGAGCAATCAGTATGTTATTCAATTCAATCCATTGTAATTCTACCCCTCGTTTTCATTCCCATCAAAATGTAAATTTGGCACTGCCCTGGTTGAGTTGGGAAAAGTGCTGATCAGTGTGAAAAGAGTGTGTAGTGAAGGTGTATCTCTGCCTGCAGCTCCCGATGGGGTTGGGATTACTCCGGCTCGTCTCATCTGAGTGAACTCAAGCTTCTTCTGGAGGAGTCTCTGATGCTCAGACGCCTCAGATCAGAAGTGCTCTCTCAGCTCCCGGCCAAACAGCGTAAGGTGGTCACAGTGACCACAGACGGGTGAACTTCGCGCACCAAAGCTGCTCTAAACGCCGCTGCCAAACAGCTTCGCCAACGGATGCCACAGACGTGAGCGGCAAACTGCTATACATCTCTGAAAATAACTCACACTTTTTCCCCCCGCTTTTATTTAGTTCATCTTAGGTCTAACAGAAAATGATAATGACGTAAACGTAGTAATATAGTATAAATATTATAGATGCATATACAGGTGAAACTTGAAAAATTTGAATATCGTGCAAAAGTTAATTTATTTCAGTAATTCAACTTAAAAGGTGAAACTAATATATTATATAGACTCATTACATGCAAAGTGAGATATTTCAAGCCTTTATTTGTTATAATTTGGATGATTATGGCTTACAGCTATTCGAGACACTACAGGTGAATAGGGTAATTTTTTTAACTCGCAAATATCAACATGAAACTTTCCCAGTTGATTCCCTACATTAAGATGAGAAAAAAATATATTATAAGTTTTGTGTAATTTAATGTTTAAATATGCAAATGAGGCATTATCTAATTAAATATGCACTAATTTGCATATATTTAAAAAAACTAAATCTGAGTATTCGATAAAGCCAGGTTGAAAATTATTTTTTCATTGTGTTCACATATTAGATGAGAATAAAATTACAGAAGGATTTATGGATATCTACTTTTGTTATCCTGTAAATCAGAATATACTGTCAGTAGCCTTAAAAAATGTTCCTTACCATGTTTTTTGGAATAAAATGTTATATAAATCAGGCTAGAAATAGTATATTTACAAATCCCTCTGTAAATGTCTTCATAATATAACTAGTTGCAAGACTGGAAAGTTTGGTGTATAGGTGCTACTGAAGTGGAGATTTGGGACTTGGAGTATCAGAGAAAAGTCATTTTGAGAAAACTGGCTTTAAAGATTTAGCGTCAGCCAATGAGATCGCGCATTTAGAGTTAAATCCCCCTTTTACTTTCATGATTGGTTGCTGATAAAAAGGAAGAGACCATATTTGGATAAGAGAAAAAACAATGTTTTGTCTGCCATGTCTCGCCTTAAATCTTTTCACAATATTCTAATTTTGAATTTGGGGTAATATCTCACTTTGCATGTAATGAATCTATATAATATATTAGTTTCACCTTTTAAGTTGAATTACTGAAATAAATGAACTTTTGCACCATATTCACATTTTTCACTTTTCACCTGTATGCATAACATACAACCATACATTAATTGTGATTAAGAAAAAATGAAAACAGCAGGCAAGTATAGTCACACACACATAAATAAATACAATAGGAATTGAAGAAAAAAATTGTAACATTAAAAAAAATTAAGATGTAGTTAGAAGGGGTCAGACCTTAAAAAAACAAAAAAACAAAAAAAAACCATTATTTTCTTATTCTTGTTTTCTGTTGCACAGAACATTATAACAGCATTTTGGTTTGGAATGACATGAGAGTGAATGAATAACGACAGGATTTGTGTTACTGTCTCTGATGAGCTTTACTGTGTTCATGTGCAGAAGTCACAAGAAAGGAAGCGCTCCTGGTTTTCTTCAGCCACACAGCAGAGGCCAAGATCAGAGCCATCATGTACGTTCAGGTTCATTCAGGTCCTTTATGGAGAAACATGCATTATTATTATTAAAATGCTAGTTAGATTAATCAAATTAAACCATTGTAAAAATACACATTCTATATTATTGCATTAACCATAAGCAGACTTTTCTTAATAGATAGTAGCATTTTTCTGATAAATCTCAATGTTGCTGTTGCTATAGTTAACAGGTGAAATCATGCAATGTACAGCTTATAGCACACGGATTGTATTAACTTGTCTAATACACAGCCTTACATGACTTATGGCTTATATATAGTGTGTTTACTAAAGCATACGATTATTCTAGGGTTATTATCATTAACTAAAACCAAGGGGCCAACCAAAATCAACTAAAAACGGAAAACTTTCTATGCAATTTCTGAAAACTACAAAAACTCAAATTTTTGTGAGAATGGTGACGTCATGCGCATGCATATTACATGTTTAGTGTAAAGAGCTTATGTAGCCCGCCCCTTTTCAGCGCTTCGCTCGTTGTCTTTTGTCTTCCGGTCTGTATTTTCACTGCGATCTTGCCTATTTATGATTGAACGGCTCGTTTGAAAGTCGACTGACTTTAGTTCAGACATCTGCTTTAAACATTACAATCCTAATGATGACTTTCGTTAACTTTACATTAAGTAAATCCACTTCACCTGCGAATTACTCCTGCATAGCGACGCCATAGAGATGAATAGAGCGACCGCAAAAACAGAAGGTGCATAAAGTCTATAGCCACATAGTTATTCTTTACAAAGTGACATCGCCATCTACTGGCCTGGCAGCAGATTACAGCAAGTTTAATGTGAACGGGGACAACAATGTCGTCTGTATGTGAGAAAAGTGAACAGTCCTTCCAGAAAAACTTTCAGAGTGTTTTTGTGATTGTTGCGGGCAAAAATCCATCATTATGCGGCCTATTTTCTTTAAAAATGCAATGGAATATGCGGGAATATTTTTGTAATTTTGCTAAATTAAAAAATAAAATTGCAAGAATATCCTGTTAAGACATTTTTTATATGTAGTTAAGACATTTTTTAAATGTATAGCACAGCTGTTTAATTGAGGCAGCAACAAATAATAGAGAGGACAGAACAGAACTGAACAAAAAAGGCTATTAATAATCTCTCATTGCGCAAAAATAGCCTTTATAGATATGATTAATAGGCTACAGTGTGGCATTTTTTTTTTCATGCGAAACCATAGAGCTTTATCTACAGATCAAGTATAATTATATATTGAATCATCTTGGAGAGAGTTTCTCGTTGACTGAACACTGGAGAACTGACAGGGAAAAGTTTACGTGAACTTGAATTTAATGAATATTCATTTCTATCTCACATTATAGTATAGTATGGCTTCATATATTAGTTTTGTGAACGGCCCTGAAGATCATTGGGGATGTTGTTTTGCATAAATTTATGCAAATTTGACATGTACATTTTTTTTCTTGTCATCGTGTAACGATCAGCGCTAGACCACCTTCGAGGCATTCTTCGAGTGTGATTGATTTTTGTCGATTGATTTCATAAATCAGATTTATTACTTGGAATTGATTTATTCCCTAAATGGAATCGATTCCAACCAATGGAATCGAACTCTAATTCCTTATTGCCTTGGAATCGATTCTTTTTGGAATCGATTCCCAGCCCCATTTAAAATATTAATCCTAGTGTTTTAATGCATTCCCCAGGGAGTACATCTCAGACACGCTGGAGTGCGGACGAGAGAAGTTTCTGGTGTTTGCTCATCACAAACTGGTGCTGGATAGCATAACCAAAGAACTCGGTGAGAAGGTCTGTCCACATTTATTTCTTCCCACAAAAACAAAACTTTGATGGAATCTGCAGACTTTAATTCAATTTGTTTTAACCTCCAAATGGTCATCGTTTCCTGTTTACACTTCTGGGCTTCGGGGTCTATACGACCCCAACAATTGATCGAGTAATTGTACAAAAAATTTACATTTTTAATCATACAAAAAAAAAAAAAAAAAAAAAATATATAAATATATATATATATATATATATATATATATATATATATATATATATATATATTTTTTTTTCTATTCATTAATGCTGTGTTTTTGGAGATATAGATTGTATCTATATACCACACAATTCCTCAACTACACCATTAGCTTGCATATGAAATATTATTTTTTATGATGCATTGCAGTTATGCTCTAGTACTAGGCCTTCATTTCTGTGTAAAAATTTTCCGATTTATGCCGGATTTAACTTTTTTTTTACACATATAAAAAAATATTTCATTAAACAAAATATATTTCGTTTCTTTTCACATTTGCCATTCATTTCAATGTGGGGTCATATTGACCCCAAAGACCAGAAGTGTAAAAATTTATTTTACATACCTTCAGAACAACCGAATCAGAGCGTGTATAGATAGATAGATAATGTATGAAAAGTCACAAAATCTTATTCCACTGAGATGAAGGGAACCTCTTTTTATTAAGTAAAAGTCGATTAGGGTCGTATAGACCTCATGACCCAATTGAGAGCTACTGAATTCAAATTTGGTACTTTTAATACTTTTAATGGAGCTGCGAGTAGAAGACTTGTACTGTACTCAAATTAGCTGATATAATATTTGTAATAATGAACAATACTTGTTTTTCTATATTAGGAATAGTTCTCCATTATCATGTTATACGTTATTGGAGTGATGCATATTAGAGTGATTTCTGAAGGATCATGTGACACTGAAGACTGGAGTAGTGATGCTGAAAATTAAGCTTTAAATCACTGAAATAAATTACATTTCACGATATAATCACATAGAAAACAGCTTTTTTAAATTGCAATAATATTTCAGTGTTTTACTGTGTTTTTTCCACATGAATGCACCCTTAATGAACACAAGAGACTTCTTTCAAAAATCATAATTATAACAAACTTTTGGCCAGTAGTGTACAGTGTGTATAGTATGATGTCTTTATTTCTAGTTTAGAGTGTGTTTTAGTATTGTTTATTACATTTATCAGATATCAGCCATGATGTGAAAACAATTAGCAGATAATTAGTATTGACAAGAATTTCTATATCAGAGCATAAATAACCAAAAATGCCTAATAAAAGTTTATAAGAGGTGTAGAACGAATTCTGATTTTGTGTGTAATAGTTGAGTTTGATGTATAGTCAATCCAAAAATATATTCAACATGTCTCACATTATCACAGTTTATTCGATTTTATTTTTAGAAAATGGAAATAAAATATGAGCATAACTCAGAGTTATTAAATTAGTGGATATTTGTCTGGTTTTGTCCGTCCTTCTGTTAGACTCTCACACATGAATTATGTTGAATATCTGTCAGCTGTTCTATTTAACTACACAATTAGATAATACCAGTTTAGCTCAACCAGTGACCAAGCAATGCTTCATGTTGTTCAGTGTGTGTGTAAAAAGAGCATTAGAAATTACAGAAAACACAGAAAATCAGGTCAAAGCGTCTAAATAATATTTGCTCCTACATTTTTCACTTTATAAAGAATCTTTGGGTATAATATGTCACAGTTCACTTTATTTAGCTGGTCTCGCTTACATAAATGAACTATAGTGTCCTGTTGATTTACTGACTATTAAAAATGATACCTGGTGTCTGAGTAATTTTGTTTAGCCTGTATATGAGCACTAGTAGTGTGTTGACGTTGTTGTGTTTGTGTGCAGGGAATCAGTTTCATTCGTATGAGGCGGATCGACGCCGATCTGCGGATCGACAGCAGTTGTGTAACAGATTCCAGTCTTCACAGAAGAGCTGTGTGGCGGTTCTGTCCATCACGGCCGCTAACATGGGCATCACGCTGCACTCGGCCGACCTCGTGGTGTTCGCTGAGCTCTTCTGGAACCCAGGAGTGAGACGCCAACAGATTCACAGGGTTCCCACACTCATCAGGGCAACTTAAAGGAGTAGTTCACTTTAAAAAAAAACTTCTGCTGATAATTTACTCACCCTCATGTCATCCTAGATGTCCATGTCTTTATTTCTTCAGTTGAAAAGAAATTAAGGTTTTTGATGAAAACATTCCAGGATTTTCTCCATATAATGGACTTCATTGGGGTCCAACGGTTCAAATGAGAGTTTCAGTGCAGCTTCGAAAGGCTTTAAACGACACTCTCCTGTTCGAACTCGTTCATCAAAATGAACAAATCTTTTTTTTTTGTCATTTCATTCATTGAATGAACCAAATGACTCAAAAAAAGATTAATTCATTTTGATGAATGAGTTCGAACAGGAGAGTCACACACAGAACAGAGCAAAGCGACCATTTGAGCTTATAAATCTTTTAAAAATTTATTTTTGAAAATAAGCGATCGATTTCGCTAGATAAAACCCTTATTCATCGTCTGGAATCATTTAAAGCCCTTTGAAGCTGCACTGAAACTGTCTTTTGGACCTTGAAGCGTTTGGACCCCATTGAAGTCCATTATATGGAGAAAATCCTGGAATATTTTCCTCAAAAACCTTAATTTCTTTTGAACTGAAGAAAGAAAGATGTGGACATCTTGGATGACATGGGGTGAGTAAATTATCAGGACATTTTTTTAATTCTGAATTGAACTAATCCTTTAAAACTGTGGCTTCGGGCCTTGAAAAGTCACGCAGAGATCTAAAATATCACATTGGCTGGAAATTGCAATTTGTGAATGCAACTTTTGTAAACTCATAAAATTGAATGTGAAAAATGAAGTTTTTCAGATTGACTGGTCATGAGATGTGGGAGCCCTGAATTTAACTATTACACAAGATGTCACGTTTAAATGTTAGACTTTTTTTGTTTAATTTAATTGCTACTTGTTATTTTGATTTTGATCAAAATTAGGGCTGGGCAATGAGTAATCACATTCAAAAATAAAAGTTTGTGTTTACATTTTGTATATATAAATACACACACATGCATGTATATATTTAAAAAAAATGTGTTATTTATATATTCAATTTTTTTATATAAATATATATATACTGTATATACATTCAAATATATACATGCATGTGTCTGTGTGTGTGTTTTTATACATAAAATAATTGACCGTACACACACGTATATTATGTAAACACAATCTTTTATTTTGGATGGGATTAATCGTTGCCCAGCACTAACATATATCTTTTAATGTCAAGAATTTAGTATATGATGACCCTGATTCTCAGGTGATGCAGATCTGAGTTCCTGTCGCATAATCTCTACCTGTACCAAAAATAAATGTAATTGATACCGGAGAGTGCTGCCAGAACACTTATGAAACGCGCGTGTTTCCTTCAGGTCCTGATTCAGGCTGAGGACCGGGTGCACAGGATTGGACAGACCAGTAATGTGGACGTTCACTACCTGGTGGCTAAAGGCACCGCAGACGATCATCTTTGGTGAGGGCAGATCCTTTATTCCTGTTTCTCCTGCAAATATCAGGATATTTACACAAAACAAGCAACAGTTGGTGGGAGAGAAAGATTAAATTATTGGATTTGTTGTATTTTATTTGCTTCATAATTTGTGCACTAATAATTGTGTGTAATATATACGATTCTAAAGAGTAGCTATATATAGTAGTGTCCAGAAGTGATGTTCAAAGGCAGTAGCGGAGTGGCAAATCGAGAGAGTGGGAGTTTCCCGGTAGTGTTTCGAGGCCGCGAGGGCCGGTCTGATAAAATGTATTTATTGAAAGTTCACCATGTGCACTTGGGGCCCAAGCTAAGGGAATGTGTATATATATATATTTTTTTACATTTTCTATAACGGAGTATATATAGAGTTTTTTTTAGTCTTTACAGCAAAAAGAGCCCGTTTGGTAAAAGCTTCAGTGGCGTAGGTCGTAGGGCGTGAAGTGTTTGAAAGCAGCTTTTAATGCGCTGAACAGGAGTTTCAATCCGCCTTTTGCCGAACTCTCTCTTCTCCCTTTTCCCAACACATATGTAAAGATGTAAAATGTAAAACCTAACATTAAGGTCTCTTGCGTTATATTTTGCCAACAAACTAAAATTGAAACCATAATATGGCGTTACGCCATTATAATAACTGACATTAGAATAGCATCCTGTTTGTGCTGCGTGATTACTTTGCTCACGCGATGGTGTTTTCTCCTAAATAAAAGCTCAAGGGTTTATTTCTTGCAAGTGAAGAAATTAGGATAAAATTTAATTTTCCTATATTATAGTGTAATGTAGGTTAAAATATACGTTTGAAATACTCTGTCATTTACATAGTAGCCTACATTTATAGGCTAAATGGATTTTACAGTACGTCATAGGAATAATTATAAATCATTATTACATTATTATAATAATTGTTTGGCATCTTAAAACACCATTGATAATGTAATGTAGACTGAGACTCTCATAACTCAAAAGATGTTTGAGCCCTCTTTATTGTCCTGGTACAAATTAATACTTTTTATTTGTTCAACGAGCAGTTCATTGGTTGAAGCTCTTAATTTTGATCTCTCAGAGAGCATGAGATTGATGCATTTAACCTTAATTTTTTTTAACTATGTTTTTATTGAACTTCTCTTATACACAGAAAAAAAAACAATAAATGAAAATAAAAAAATAAAAAATAAAAATAATAATAATCAATAAAAGGTAAAAAAAAAAAAAATACACAAGCCCTTGACGGCACTTCAAAGAATACAAATGTCCAAAATTTTCTTGCGGGAGCATGCACCCGACCCCCCATCCCCCCTGGGTAATTCCTATAAATAGAAACTCCTATGGGAAAGAACGACCATTTATGAACTTTACTCCAGCACAGTACAACAAAGTTCCTTTTAAATCAGTAAACTGTAAATGCTATCGGCTATTAAAATCGAGCCGGCGACGAGGGCCGGGGGTCTACAAAATTTCCCGGTACATTTCTTGGTCCCACTCTGCCCCTGTTTAAAGGGAATGTTTGTTTTTAATGGACTTACAAGATCCAAACCATCAATAAATATTACACTAAACTTGGTTTGATATTTATCTGACAAAATTATTTGGCTAAAAAAGGCAAACTACAGCTACAGTTTTTATTTTAGCATACAAAACATAAATAAAAAAGCACACTTTGGCTACAACATAAGCAGTTATTAATATTCTGTTGGATCACTTGTTGTTGCATGTGTTCATCATTTCTTTGTATGACAGCCTGGCCAGAAATGATGTCGGCTCAATTTGTCATATCAGTGCGATATTATCACTAGTAAATCAATCAGCTTTAAGCACAACTACACAACTACAATATTTGAATAAATTGTGAAGATATAGATTTTCCTAGTCCGGACATCACTTTTTGCCCACTACTGTATTATTAGATTTTTTTTTTTCTTACATTTTTTTCGTCTTAAATTTAGATTCAGATCATTTTATCTGGAAAATAGTTAACTAAGTTATACATAGTTACACATATGCATTTAATGCTTAATTATAAATTTTTTCAAATTCACTGTTTAAAATTCAGTTTTGTTTCTGCAGTGTATTGTTAATTTCAGTGTATGTGATGCCACTGATCATTGTTGTTTGCTTGTAGGCCCATGATTCAGAAAAAATGAATGTTTTAGAGAAGGTTGGGTTATCTGAATCGAACATTTCAGAGTCGGCTGAATCGGCCAGCTTCCACAGCAAGGTTAGTGTCCAAACTTTCAGCATTTGACCGTCAATAAAAACCATGTAGATTTCACTTCCACCATTTTCATTGAAATCAAAGTCAAGCTTTGGCTTTTAGAATAATCAAAGTATCAAAGTTTGTAAATATCTACATGATTATTGAATAGATGTTATTGTGAATGGCAGTAATGTCCTGTTTTAACCCTCCTGCTGTTTGTCAGGACCCTCAGCAGCTGACCATCACTGAAATGTTTCAGCGGTCCTTCGACTGAGGAGGAGATGCTCGCTTTGATCGACCAAGATCAGTAAGAACAATAATTATTACATGAAATTAGACTAAATATTTGCTTGGGTTGAAAGCCAATCATTGGCTTTGTTTTTGTCAAGTGCCTCACATTTGTATGCGGTAAAATAAAATAAAATAAAAAGGGCCAAAAATCAAACAGATCATTAAGCATTCAAAAAGAATCAAAGTATTCATCCAGACAAGAGCGTTTTCAGAGCGTTTAATTCACAAGAGGATGTAAATGATTTATGAGAGATGTATGTCTGAAGATGAAACCACATATCACTGGCTGTGTGTTGCACATCCAGAAGCCTTCAGGTCAGCTCCAAACTGGTGGAGAACAAAAGAAAACTTTTACAAACAGGATTAACAAAAACTAGAACCATAAGAAAAAAATCATTACTTTAAATAAATTAAAAATGAACTATATATATATATATATATATATATATATATATATATATATATATATATATATATATATATATATATATATATATATATATATATATATATATATATATATATATATATATATATATATAATATATATATATATATATATATATATATATATATTATATATATATATATTATATATAATATATATTAGGGCTGTCAAACGATTAATCGCATCCAAATAAAAGTTTGTGTTTACATAATACATGTGTGTGTAGTGTGTATAATTATTTTATATATATATATAAATACACACATGTATATTTAAGAAAAAAATATATAATTTATATATAATATATATATATATTTATATATAATATAAATTATATATAAATCTATGTACAGTATATACATGAAAATATTTCTTAAATATATACAAGCATATGTGTGTATATATATATATATATATATATATATATATATATATATATATAAAATATATTTATATATATATTTATAAAACACACACAGTGCACCCATATATATTATGTAAACACAAACTTTTATTTTGGATGCGATTAATCGTTTGACAGCCCGTATATATATATATATATATATATATATATATATATATATACACATACAGTGTATGTATGTATGATATATATATATATATATATATATATATAAACTTTTAAATATCAGCTACATTACGGCAACATTTCTTATTTTTAGTTAGTGTTCGTTTAAGTTGAAGTACTAAAATAAACAAAACATTTATATAAACTAAATAGACAAACAACAACATTTTTTAAATAATTTAATTCAAATATGTGAACAAAAACGAGTATAACATTGATAAAATATACGCTTTATTTCATTTCACAAGTTTGATGCCTTGTATGAACTGATTCTTTTAATGAATCGGTCACTGACTCGTTTGTTTGCGAAACACTGGTTCTCATGAATGTTCTTGACACCTCATCTTTACCTCTCCTCTTTTTGACAGATGATTGTGCAGAGACGACAAGCTCCTCATCAGGAAAAGATCAAATAAAGTTTATTTATAGTTCCAGTCACTGATTCTGTGTGATTAATGTTTATCACGTTTCTGACATGAGTTCATCTGTCGAGTTTGTGTAACAGATCACTGATTCTTGAGACATGGGACAAAAAAAAGTTTTGTATTAAAACATAACCTGACAAAAGCTTGTGCGTTTGTTGTGCTAGTGAATTGTGTGTTGCTCTATGCAAGTTTCAAATAAAAAAAATGGAACAATATAAATTATATTTAAAAGAAAAGTAAAAGTTTTTTTTTACAAACATATTGTAGTAAACCCTATAAACTAAATGATGAACCTGTAAATGATCATGATCGGACTGAAGTGCAAATGTTGATGTTTCCAAACCATATTTAATCCCATGCCTAAAGAATCTGTGTATAAACTTGTCCTTGATTGTACATCATTAGTCTCTGAAACACAGACCTGTGTCCTGCTGGCTGGAGGCGGGCGTCTCGAGTGTGTCGGCCTCATTCGGATGACACCGCGTGACTCTCGGTCGTCTCAGGGGGATTTCTTCTTCAGCAGCTCCTGCATGTGGAGATCAACGGTAAGCTTGACTTTTCACCTCAACCTAATGCACTAAAGCAGGGATTCACACACTTTTTTTTGTCAGCTGAAACCCTTAGATGTAAGGGTTCAGTTCCCTTAAGTTAATATTTCTATCATTTAACGGCACATATTCATGTTTCACGGTTCTCACGGGCTTAATGGTCACATGATATACATGCAAACAGACAAAATATGTTATATTACTGCTGTAAATTATAATTGTACTGTATAGTGAATATTTAAAAATAATTGAATTTTACACTACAATTTACAATAATAATTCTCAGCTTTCAAACATTCAAACCCTGGAGCTTTTGACATTTATAATCCTAGAGCTTTTATTTTGGCGGAATACTTAGTGAAATGTTGTAAACTTCTGTCCACATCGAATGTTACTGAAAGTAAATAAAGTGATCCCAGACACGTACTGTGAACCGAGTCACTAATGAACTCAGACTATATCATTAAATCACAGCCTTTGATTTGATAATTGCACTTAACTAAAATTTCAATGAATTGTG
The DNA here is from genome assembly GCA_030378365.1 of Hybognathus amarus. Classification (NCBI taxonomy): domain Eukaryota; kingdom Metazoa; phylum Chordata; class Actinopteri; order Cypriniformes; family Leuciscidae; genus Hybognathus; species Hybognathus amarus. The sequence continues at coordinate 219,546 of JAQIUQ010002563.1, read as the reverse complement.
CAGCCCCATTTATTAAATAACTCGCTTTTTCATCAACTTGCATGTTGATGTTTGGAAAACTCTGAACTAAAGCAACAGTTCACCCAAAATCAATCTTCTGTTATTAATTACTCACTTATTAATTCTCTATATGAAGAGTTCAGATGCAAAAGCCTCTAAGTGCCATTTGAAATTTTCTTCTAAAATGACTCATTTTTATCAAGCTTGTATATTTAAGTTCAGTAATTTCACTTAAATGGCAATGAAGATTACCTATTAATTGTCATTTAAGTGAAATTACTGAACTTAAATATACAAGCTTGATAAAAATGGTCATTTTAGAAGAAAATTTCAAATGGCATTTAGAGGCTTTTGCATTTGAACTCTTCATATGCAGTGTCAGGTTATAGTGATGGGCAAATATCAGAGGACAGGTTTGGAATTACACTAGGTTGCGTAAATAACGTCAGTTCTATTTTTGGGACTTGTTTCTACTGTCACCGTCCCACAGGTGGGACGTTTGCCACTATATTTTTAAATCAATTATATTTTAGTAAATACCTTTAGTAATATTGACAAACTATATATCATTTGAAAGCTTACAATCTCTAGTTTCCATATTTGGTGACTGATTTTCAAAATATATTACAGAGGAACCATAATTTATCAATATGCAACAAGAATATTTTCATACTCATAAAGCGAGTTCAGACCTTTATTTTAAAATAGCAGAGAACATGAAAAATCATGAAAAAATGGTAGATACCTCAGTTTGTTTTCATGCCAAAAGTTCTAAAGATAGCATCCATACAATTATTTTGGAAAAAAAGGACTGAAAAGTTTGAAATATCAAGAAAAAAATAATGGAGGCGCCCTTATATGGGCAGTAATGGAGTCTGATTGTGCCCTAGTGAAAAAGTTTGGTACTGCGCTCAAACAAAATCTTACTGAAAGCTCATTTTTTGAGATATCAACCTAAAATTTGAAACACAACTTGTTCAGATTTTTGGCTTTGATTTTTCTGCAGTTTTAGAGTAGCCCAGGTTTTGAAAATATATATTTTATGTAAAATATAAATAATTAATATTTTTACATTGTACATTTCCATAAACTCAAACTTCTATAACTTTTTTTCTGTTTAACTTTCTTAATTTATTTCACTTCTACAAAAATCTGCCAAATATCTTCTTTAAAACAAGACCAATCATATGTCTATATTCCAAAGCATTCTTGAATTACAACCATTTAAGTTCGAAATGTGCATTTTCATGTCTATTAAAAAAAGGGGGGGTGACAGTTAAGAGGTTAAATTACAGAACCTGTAGTGCTCGGCTCTGTCTGGTTCCTCAGAGTCATCGAACGACGGAGATCTTGAAGCTTGTAAATTCTTGAGCTCCGCAAAGCTCTCCTCCGTTTCTGTAGGTCACAAGATTTTTATTAATGCAATATAGCAGTTTGATGATGCGTTTACTGACACAAGGGCGGGGCAACCTGTCACTCACATGAGATCCACCAATAGCAAACCACAACCATCCGATCAATTCCCCATAGACAAAATCAAGCCCCGCCCTACATTTCTTCTTGTTTAAGGTCGATTTAAAACGTTATTCTTAAATATTACGTTTAGTAGTGTTTATTCCCAGATGAAAACGGTTGATTTCGGTTTCTTAACATTTGAACGTTTCGGTCACTAACGGAGGTGAAGCAGCGCCGTCGATGATCGCGCTCTCGGTCCCGATGTCTCCAAAGATGAACTTGATCTTCTGGTGTGCGTGCTCCGTGTTGGAAGGGATCCGTGGACGGCGTTCTCCAGCATGTCTTTAAGCAAAGCGAGCTCTCAGAGAATCTGGGGCCGTTTGTCTGGCCTCGCTGAGGTCCGTCGGCCCATCGCCGCCCTCCACTCCTCCACCTGCGTTCTCCTTCGTCAGAACCATCATTGTACACGGGCCACTATAGAAAATATACCATGTTTTATCTTAGCGTTTCACTTGACACTTACCTGCTAATCTTAATGAGCTGCATGGACACTTAAAGGAGTAGTTCACTTTAAAAAAAACGGATTATTCACTCACCCCCATGTCATCCAAGATGTCCATGTCTTTCTTTCTTCAGTTCGAAAAGAAATTAAGGTTTTTGATCAAAACATTCCATGTTTTTTCTCCATATAATGGACTTCAGATGGGGTCCAAATGGTTCAAGGTCCAAATGAGAGTTTCAGTGCAGCTTCAAAGGGCTTAAAACGATTCCAGACGATGAATAAGGGTCTTATCAAGCGAAATGATCGCTCATTTAATAAATAATTTAAAAAGTTTACGTTTCATAAGCACAAATGCTTGCCTTGCTCTTTTCTGTGATAGGTGTTCGTGACTCCTATTTGAACTCATCAAAATGAACGAATCTTTCGAGTCATTTGGTTAATTCAATGAATGAAATGACTCAAAAAAAAGATTTGTTCATTTTGATGAACGAGTTCAAACAGGAGAGTGTCGTTTAAAGCCCTTTGAAGCTGCACTGAAACTCATTTGGACCTTGGACCGTTTGGACCCCATTGAAGTCCATTATATGGAGAAAATCCTGGAATGTTTTCATCAAAACCCTTAATTTTCAAAAATTCTTTACTCTCCTGTTTGAACTCGTCCATCAAAATGAATGAATCTTTTTTCGAGTAATTTCTTTAGATGAATCAACCAAGTGACTCGAAAAGATTCAATCATTTTGATGGACGAGTTCGAACAGGAGAGTCACACATGCGCATCACAGAACAGAGCAAGGCGAACATTTGTGCTTATGAAATGTAAACTTTTTAAATTATTTTTTAAATGACCCTTGATAAGACCCTTATTCATCGTCTGGTGTCGTTTAAAGCCCTTTGAAGCTGCACTGAAACTCTCATTTGGACCTTGAACCGTTTGGACCCCATTGAAGTCCATTATATGGAGAAAAATCCTGGAATATTTTCATCAAAAACCTTAATTTCTTTTCCGACTGAAGAAAGAAAGACATGGACATCTTGGATGACATGTGGGTGAGTAAATTATCAGCAAATGTTTTTTTCAAAAGTGAACTACTCCTTTAAGTGCTGTTTAATGCTCACCGACACATGTAATCCACCAGCTGGCTGAAGAAGGGTTTGTCCCGGTGCTCTTTATAAAACTCTTCTGCCATCTCTCTGGACAGAACCTGTGTCCTTCAGATGGGAAATGGAGAATCCTCTGGCCTGAATCTCCTCCAGGATTTCCTCTGATATAAGCAGAAACAGACCGATTCAACAGTGAGTTATGACGCTTACCCTCGTTTTTAATATTCTTACAATTCAATTTCACATACTGCCGTTCAAAAGTTAGATTAAAGACATTTATAATGTTGCAAAGGATTTGTATTTCAAATACTGTAAATGCTGTTCTTTTGAACTTTAAATTAAATAAGGAATCCTGAGGAGTTTCCACAAAAATTTTAAGCGGTTTTCAACATTAATCAGAAATGTTTTTTGAGCATCATATTAGAGTGATTTGTGAAGGATCATGTGACACTGAAGACTGGAGTAATGATGGATTTACAGAGCTAAAATCCCTCTGTGGTGTTCAGGGCTACTGCTGAAACAATACCTTTGCGTTCGGTGTGGGGTTTAATGACAGCGAGCGTGTCCTCTGGTGGGAAGAAGAAGCCGATCTCGTTCTCCGCCTCGTCTGAGCTTCCGCTGCCGTGAAGCTGGTTAATACTGGAGTTCACATCGCTGAACTGAGCTCGCAAACTAGACAGAAACCACAGAGAGTTATTCACAACCACAACCGTCCCTCAAGATGCCTTCAAATAAAACTAAATACACTTTCAAATAGATCATATTTTAACTAATTCCCTCAACACCTGTCATTTTTATAAAAAAAAACAGGTTTCGCATAGTCTCAGAAAACCTGGATATATGAGCAATTTTAAAAGCGTAATTTCTAGACCTGGAAAAGTCATGGAAATTAGTAAAATCTTGAACATTTCTATAACAAATATAACATTTTCTAGTTATTGCAAAGCTTTAACATATTCTATTGGGAAGAATTTGCGTGTTTAAAAACTATTTGTGTGTTTAAAAAATCTGGAATTCATGAAATGTGTAACTTCACAAAAATGTAAATCCATTAATAATAAAATTGTAAACTCTGAAAAAAGCTAGTTCAGTTATTAAAACTGCTCGTAATTATGTAATTTTATTATTTATAATTATTTAATTCAATTATATTAAGTAAATGTTGTTATTATAAATTTGATTTAGAATTTTTATTTAAATATTAATTTAATTAATTACATTGCCACTCCTAGTTTCTGTAAATAAATAAAACTGTTTGAAAATGAGCCACTATTTCTATACAGCAGTATAAACTTTCTAAATATTGCTTCAGATTTGCTAATATGATAAATAACATGATATGATAATAACAAATAACACATTAAGTTGAGCAGGAACATTCAGACGAGGGAAACGTCCCGGTTCACCTGTTAGGTTCTTCACTTTTAGCCTGGACGGGGTCTTTGGGTCCCAGGATGTTCCTCCAGTGTTTCACGGCTCCTTGCTTTACTAGCGCTAATGCTAACACAGGCCCGCTGTGAACCAGAACAGAGACTCTTTCGTTACACCGAGACCACTGTAATTCTTCTTCTGGCTTCTTTATATCATTATATATATATAGATAGTACTGTATGCACATAACAACTACGTGGCCAAAAGTACAATTAAGCTTAAACTGAAGATATGAATATGTTTATTATGGTCTGACTCCTTGTTCTTTAGAGAGAAATTCCGTGAGCGTTCATAATTCATATTCAGAATGAATAGTATATATATAATTATACCTGCAAATTCCCCACCTTTCGGCAAATAAGGACTTCTTATCTTTCAGAGAGTGAATTTGTATTTTCATTTAGACTAATTACATATGTAGTGGTGTGGACTGTACTATTCTTTTATATTTAGAATTATTTTTAATACTATTGTTAAGTTATCTTCCTTTAGGCTGAAATGTGAGGTTTATCATTTAAAAAAAATGTTAAAACTGTTTAAATTTTACAGATTAGGATGTTGATATAGACATCGGTGTTGTTTTAAAAAACAATGTTGCTACCTAAACAACATGTAGGTCTTCTAATATCTACATTCTCTGAAATTATTTCATCTGATGATTCCTAGAAAAAAATTGCCGGGACCCAGTTCGCAAGTATGATATTTTCAGATCTATAATTTATTGTAGAAAGCACGCGATATATCAGCCACTATATGTTCATTTTTAATGTTTTCGTTGTCGACCTGATAAGAAAATTTGGCCAATATATATCAAAAAGCCGATAAATAATGGATTATTTCCTTCAGCTGAGACACTTCAGATGCACACTGTTCCCCATGATGCTTTTGAATTGCTTGAAATATGATCAGAATCACTTCAAAAAGGAAAATATGGTTAATCGTTAAATCATCTGAAATGGTTCATCTTCTGGAATCGTTTAAAGCCCTTTGAAGCTGTACGGTCTTTTGGGTCTTTTGGACCTTGAACCGTTTGGATCCCATTGAAGTCCATTATATGGAGAAAATCCTGGAATATTTTCATCAAAAACCTTAATTTCTTTTTCGACTGAAGAGAAGAAAGACAGTGGACATCTCGGATGACATTGGGGTGAGTAAAAGACTTGTTTTTGTAATCAGGCTCTCAAAATTATATGAAAATTTGGATTTAGATTTATCGGCCAATATCTCGGTTATCGGCTTTCAAATATAAAGATTTATTGGTAATAATAGATCTAATAGAACTTCTGATTCTAAAGTCTAAAGGGTTCTGATTGGTTGTAAAGCCATTGTAAAACTAAGAATAAGCTACATTGCTTGGCTATAATTCCAATTATTATTAATAATGCATGCAAGTATTTGTTGAGCATTGGTGTCTTTTATCATATAACTGTTGTGCCGTTTTTAAGTAATAAACTACCTGACTGTGACACAGTGATGTAGAAGTGTGTGTGAGCTCACCTGGTCATGTTGTGAAGTAAACTGGGAAGTATTCCTGCTCTACATGAGAGCTGTAGAACTGTCTGACCTGATCTTCTGACAGCATGATCTCTTTCTGCATGGCCACGGTGAAACCTGCTTCATGGATCCTGCCCAGAATCTCCTCTGCAAACACACGTCATCTCACATCATTTATTCCTGATCGTAAGTGCTCCAATTTACAATATTGTTCATATTTTGTTATTGTGGACGGTGTCAGGATGTTCATTAAAATATTTCCAACTTCTCTTTACTTCTAAGCAAAGAACGAAAATGATCTTCACCGTGAGTGTGTCGGTTCAGTCTCTTGTACGTTATAAGCTGCAGTTCACTTAACGGCCACCGGTGTCGTGAATAACAAGGGTTTCAGAATTCTACATATGGCACTTTTGCACAGCATGGTACGGTTCTGTGCGGCACGCTTTGGCGCCTTTCTACTGCATGGTACGGTACGAGCACGATTCGGCTCAGCTCACGTATGGCGCATTTCCACTACATGGTATGGTACGGTTTGGCTCGCTTTAAATGGTACCTGGTCTGTTGAGGTTCCAAGGGTACCAGTACTAAAATGTGACGTGAAACACTGCAGATCACTGATTGGTCAGACAGAATCGTCACTACCAGCATCATTGTATTTGCGATGCAAGAAACCAAACCCGCTAAATTGAAATAGCCAGTAACAGTCACCGCTGTAGCGACTGCTTTTAAACTAATCCCACCCACTTTAGGGTGAGACACGGCAGGCAAAAACATCGTTTTTTTTTTTTTTTCACTGGTCAATTTTGAGATTTTGGGATATTCGTCTTCAATAACATGTCTTCTTTCAGACTTGTGGTGAAAAAAGTCTGAAATACACATTTAGGTCTTTATTTTACTACACTTTGCCTGTTTGCGTCTGTAGATTTATCATAAATTCTTCAAAAGTTGTCGTTATAAATCATCCTGCTGCTCAGCGATCGTGATCTGCACCTGTCATCACACACACCGTTAGAAAGCTCTCTTTCTCTTATCCAAATATGGTCATTTCCTTTTTATCAGCAACCAATCGTGAAAGTAAAAGGGGGATTTAACTCTAAATGCGCGAATCTCATTGGCTGATGCTAAATCTTTAAAGGGATACTCCACTTTTTTTGGAAATAGGCTCATTTTACCACTCCCCAGAATTAAAACAGTAGAGTTTTACCATTTTCAAATCCATTCAGCTGATTTTCTGATATTTTAGAAGAACATCAGTAACCAGACAGTTTCTGGTCTCATTGACTTCCATAGTGGGAAAAAAAATATACTATGGAAGTCAATGAGACCAGAAACTGTCTGGTTACTGATGTTCTTCTAAATATCAGAAAATCAGCTGAATACATTAGAAAACGGTTCAAAACTCTACTGCTTTAACTCTGGGGGAATCGTAAAATTAGCCTATTTCCAAAAAAAGTGGAGTATCCCTGTAAGGCCAGTTTTCTCAAAATGACTTCTCTCAACTCCAAGTCCCAAATTTCCACTTCAGTAGCACCTATACACCAAACTTTCCAGTCTTGTACCATTATATTATGAAGACATTTACAAGGGATTTGTAAATATACTATTTCTAGCCTGATTTATATAACATTTTATTCCAAAAAACATGGTGAAAATATTTTTTTTAAGCCAATTGGAAGTATATTCTGATTTACAGGATAACAAAGATATCCATAAATCCCTCTAATTTTCTTCTATTCATTCAAAAAAGAATTTTGAACCTGGCTTTATCCAATACTCAGATTTCGTTTTTTTTTTTTTTTTATACATGCAAATTAGTGCGTTTTTAATTAGATAATGCCTCATTTGCATATTTAAACATTAAATTGCAGAAAACTTGTAATACATTTTTTTCTCATCTTAATTTAGGTAATCAACTGGGAAAGTTTCATGGTGATATCTGCTAGTTAAAAAAATGACCCTATTCACCTGTAGTGTCTCGCCTTAAAGCGGTACTGAACTGCAGTGGAAAAGCAAAGCACCAAACGTCGCACTGAGCCGTACCAGCAGTGGAAAAGTGCCAATACAGCCCTTGAAAATATTAATAATACTAATAATGCTATACTAAAGTAACACTGAGATGGTATGGGAATGATGTAGTGACCAATAAATGCCAGGCATACGTAGGCCGTGTTATATTGTGGTTTTGTGTGAAACAAATGAGTTCAAGTGTCTTTAAACTTTAACCAGGCAGTGTTATGTGTGTTAGTGCTTCAGTGAAGATAGGAGTATCTGTCTGACTCTGCACTCGCAGTTCTGTGCGTGTGCAACCGTAATGTTTGGCACATGCCTCTTGTTTTCCCTGGCAGCGTCTGGGCGGATGAGCGCCAGCGTCCTCTCCACATGCTCCTTTTCCGGCCACGGCCCGCTCCGAGCTCCAGCCCGCGCATCGCCATCCTGAAGTTCGGGAAGAAGAAAGCCAGCTCCCTGCTGGCCTGCTCGCTGTCAGAGCTGCCATGAAGAGCGTTCGAAAGGGTCTCGGTCCCGTACTGAGCCCGCAAGCTGAAGACCAGAGAACGGCCAGAGAGAGGGAGGTCAGCAGGGATGGGTGGACAGAAACGGAGAGATGGAGAAACGGAAGAAGAGAAGAGCAGATGGTCTCACTGCTGGGGGGAGGCAAGAGTCCACACAGGATGTGTTGTGCTAAAACTGTTAGTGCTCAAATCTGTGAGCACAATATGGAACGTCAACTCCCTCGTATCACTTTTAAAGTATGTTTGCCTTACAAAATTACACTATACACACATCAGGGAATCACTGAGTCTGTGTGTAAGGCCTACAGAGAGAGACAATGTCATTTGTAAATGTATAAATAATGCAACGAAATCAGTTTTAGAATAATAATTACTAGGGAAAAAATATATAGAAACCAAATATATTCAAAGGTATAACATATAATAGTATATTACATGTAATAATGCATTATAGTCTTATCCAAACGTATTTTTAGGCAGTTATATATTTACTTATTAATATAATGAATTAGTTTATTTGTCTTATTTATATTTCAATTTTAGCTTTAATCTTTTTTTATGTGCTTTTGTCAGTTTATATTATTTATATTTCATTTTATTACTTGAACTTGAACTTATTTCAGTTAGTTGACAAGGTAACGTTTCTAATGCTCCATTAAATTCTAAGTTTTTAAGTCTTAAGCTTTCATATTAATCTAATATTTATATTTTACTTCAGATTTATTTCAATGAATGGAAACAATCCATAATAGTTTAAGTTAACAATAACCATCTAGATTTTGTTATTTTTCGCATTCTGACATTATTCTTAATGATATAATGTTCTCCCAAATTGTCATAAAAAATGAAAGTCATCCTTTGTGGACATCATTCATTTATTCATTCTGTATATTAAAAAATAAATAAATTAAATCTCCATAAATTAAATTCAGCTCACAATACCTTGATAAAATTTCAATTAAAAATCTTTTTAGTGATTTTTTTCACTGATATGAAATTAGTCAGCAAGACTGCTTATGTTCATGTGTCACCCCATATAAAGTTTATATTGTATATTTGTCTTCCTGTGAATGAGGTACCTCTCTGGCCGATCTGGTCCTGGCCTCTTCCACATCCGGTGGACCGATGAATTCCCGCCAGGCTGGGATGACGTCCTCACGGCCCTCCATCTTTAGAAATGACCAGGACATGCGACGGCCCGCTCGACATAAATTGGATGAGTTCCTGAAAGTAAGGCTGGAAGAACACGCAAGCACACACACCCCCTTTACATGACACACTGGACATGCTGCCATCACACACCATCAGCCAAAATATTAAAACACATGCTATTTTTAGACTTTAACCGAAGCTCCTTCATTTACCTCTGCTGCTTTGTGTTGATAGAAGTCTTCAGCTTCTGCTTTACTCAGCGTTCGCTCCTCGTGGGCTAAAATCACAAAACCTGCATCCTGAATCTAAAAACAAAAATCAGATAATATGCATTCAGGAGTACAGTTTTAGCTGTTTATCTATCTGTGTAGAATTAATATAAGCAACTTATAGGGACAGGTCACCCTAAAATGAGAATGAAGTCATCATTTAATGTTATAATGTTATAATTCAGTATGCCGTTCTTCTTTATTGGACCACAAAAGGAGAATATTTTAAAATGTCACGCTCACGCTTGTCATCTTGCTAATAGCAGGGAATAGTATGGAAGCTTGTTTCCGCCATAGAATGAAAAACATAAAAGGTAATTGCGACTTTTTATCTCACAATTCTGACTTTTTTTCTCACAATTGCGAGTTTACTTCTCTCAATTCTGACATTATTTCTCAGAATTGTGAGATATAAAGTCAGAATTGCGTGATTTAAAGTCGCAATTGGCGAGATATAAAGTCGCAGAATTAGCTAAGCATGATTTAAAGTCAGAATTGTGAGATATAATGTCAGCAATTGCGAGAAATAAAGTCAGAATTGCGTGATTTAAAGTCGCAATTGGAGAAAAGTCAGAATTGTGAGATAAAAAGTCGCACTTCTGTCTTTTTGTTTCTGACTTTATATCTCACAATTCTGACTTTATATTCTACACAATTCTGACTTTATATACAAGCAATTGCTGACTTTATATGTCTCACAATTCTGACTTTATAACACGCAATTGCGACTTCATATCACGAAATTCTGAGTTTATATCTTTGCAATTGTGACTTTATATCTCGCAATTCTGAGAAATAAAGTTAGAATTGCGAGATATAAACTTGCAATTGTGAGAAAAAATGTCAGAATTGTGAGATAAAAAGTCACATTTATTTATTTATTTTTTTTTATTCAGTGGCGAAATCGAGCTTCCATGAGAAAAAACAGAATGATCCCATGCAATACGTGGCATATATATATGCATTATTTCTAAAAATAAAGCCTGAATCTTAAATCCTTTGGTCTTCTGTGCATGTCTGCGTGACTCTACTGCCAAGGACAGGATTTGTGTAAAATAATACCATAAAATAAGTTTGATTTCACCAAACCCAATCATAAACCCTTAGAACACTTGCTGCATGATCACTTCTGTGATACTTTTGCATATTTTTTAAAGCTTTTATTTATTGCCATTATATGGACGAGTTTAATTAAATTTTAGGGATGCACCGATATGAAAAAATTTTGGCCGAATAACCGATATATCGGCCGAATGAATTGAAATCCAAATTTTTTTATAATTTTGAGAGCCTGATTCCAAAAACAAAAGTTTCAAATTAAACCCATGTCCCAAGCGCACAATTATAATGATGTTCTCATTATAGTGTTATAGCCGATATGACAGATTTGCGCCGCACATGTTGCAACGAACCATATTTTCATTTTTCAAAAGATTTCAATCATATTTCAAGAAGTTCGAAAACATAAACAGTGCTCAACAAGTGTCTCAGCTGAAGAGAATAATACATTATTTATCGGCTTTAATATATCGGCCACATTTTCTTACCAGGCCGAGAACGATAACATTGAAAATTAACATATATCGGCCGATAACCAATATGCTGGCCGATATATCGTGCATCCCTAATTAAATTTAAATTAAAAAATGTTTCCTTTTGTAGTCCATAAAAGAAAGAAGAGTCTACTGCATTATAACAACACCAGGTGAGTAAATAAGGACTTCATTTTCATTTTAGGGTGAACTGTCCCTTTAAAAGAAAAAAATATCTGTCATCACTTCTCAACTTCTCAACAAAAACAGCTTACGGGTTTAAAACAACAAGAATGGCCAAGTAAATAATGACACACCTGTCCCTTAACCTGACTCTTCCTTCATAATAATCTCGTATGTTCTGCCGTATGCCACCACATCAGGCTTTATTATCTGCCACTGAGTATGACTTATTATCAGCAACTACAAAAACACAAAACCAGTGTGGGTAAATACAGCAAACAGGACAAAATGACAATTAAACACCGATGAAGGGAAGATCATTACCACTCAGATCTTCATCATGTGGTTGATCCTCAATGTCATCATTCACCTCTTTCTTCAGTTAAACCTTTCATCTTTCACCTGGAGTGTACACATGAAACTAAATGTCATCTTCATGACATTAATCTTTGTGTGCTAAAATTACAAATAGGAATAAAACATGATTAATTTATTGAAGATGATGCCCTTTTCTGTGCATAACGTACCATAAACATTCTAGGGTGTATATATCCTTTTTACATCATTTTCTTAACTTTACTGTATACACTAGTGAAGTGTAATTTATTCCTGTGATCAAAGCTGAATTTACAGCATCATTACTCCAGTCTTCAGTGTCACATGATCCTACAGAAATTATTATAATATGATGCTCAAGAAACATTTATGATTATTATCCATGTTGAAAACAATTTTTATTTCAGGATTTCTTTGATGAATAGAAAGTTCAAAAAGAACAGAATTGATCTGAAATGGAAAGCTTTTGTTACATTAATCACTAACATTCAAAAGTTTGAGGTCAGTAAGAATTTATTTTTTATATTTGGGGGAAAGAAATTAGAAAATACTTTATTCATCAAGGATGAGTTACATTGATCAAAAGACATTTATAATGTTAGAAAAGTTTATATTTTAAATAAATGCTGTTCTTTTATATTTGGGGGAAAGAAATTAGAAAAATACTTTTATTCATCAAGGATGAGTTACATTGATCAGAAGACATTTATAATGTTAGAAAAGTTTATATTTTAAATAAATGCTGTTCTTTTGAACTTTCTATTCATCAGAGAATTTTGGGGAAAATGATACACGACTGTTTTCAACACTGAAAATAATAATTTGTGTTTTTGAGCATAAAATCAGCATATTAGAATGATTTCTGAAGGATCATGTGATGTGTAATCAGCAACAGTAATGATGTTAAATTCATACTTTCAATTACATTTTAAAATATATTAAAATCAGATTTTAAATTGCCATAATATTTCACAATATTACCGTTTTCATCAAATAAAGCAGCCTCGGTAGCAGAAGAGACTTGGTTTAAAAACATTAAAAATATTTGTCCAATTCAAACTTTCGACCGGTAGTGTATATAAACCTTATTATATAATATGCATAATATTAACGCATTATTGAGCAAGCAGTAGTTTCTGTGATGCGTATTACACCTTGTACCGGACAACATTTCCACCATTTCATCTCATTTCCAGTTTTAATGGGGATTCAGGCATCATCTGTATCCATGCAATCCCCCAGTACAGAGGTCAGGTGTGTGTGAGTAACTCACCGCCCTGCGAGCGGCCCCATGTTCTGAGAATGCTCTTCTCTTTGTTCAGCTCTTCCTGTATCGTCTTCTGCAGGAGAGGAGAGTTGGTCCCCGCAGAACTCTGACACCAAGCTGCCCACCCTAAACACACACACACGGCCATGACATACAGGAAATGTCCATCATATACAGCAAACAGAACGAGCTATGAACATGACATCTCATAGGAACATGTCCATGCCACTTTACACAACTCCATGTGAAATTTAAACCTGTTTTAGGAACATTTTCGCGTTGTATAGCATTATTTTATGACAATTAAAGGGCTAGTTCATTTCGTACCAAACACGTAAAACTTTCGATCATCTTCGGAACAAAAATTAAGAGCTTTATGTCCCTCTATTGACCGCTATAAATTGCATAATATATAGGGCCCTATAATTTCTGCGATCACGGAATAAAAAGCACACTCTTTTTACAACTAAAATAACAGTAAAGGGTAAAAAAAATGAATTCCCAAAAATTAAAACGGGAAAAAAAGGAATTTGCAAAAATTAAAACGGAAAAAACGGAATTTGGGAAATAAAAAATGGAATTTGGGAAAAAATAAAACGGATTTTATAGGCCCCTAAATATATATGCATTTGAAGCATCAAACTAACACTTTGATGATTAAAAAGCTTTATTAAAAACTTTATTAAAAGTTGATAAGAGAATATAAAACTAATCCTTATTAACCAATGATGTTAATTCTTGTGTTATGCACCACATTTGCTTTTCATCAAAAAGATCTTATTTTGTGTTTCGAAGACTGAACGAAAGTCTTACGGGTTTGGAAGATCATGAGGGCGAGTAATTACTGAGAGAATTTATCCCTTTAACCACAATTTTCTCAAAAAATGCTTTTGCAATACTTCCAGTTGTATTTTTTTTAATAATTCCTAATATTTTCACATTAGATTTTTATCATTATTAAACTTTACTGCACTACAGAATGTGTATTAATATCAGCATGCAGTGCAAGAAATATTTACTGAAAAAACTTGAATAGTCCTAAAAGCAGAATCGCACAGTATTTTTTTCTTCTTTTATTCATTTTAGGGTGAATATTTGACATTTTTTAATAGTCAATAGGTGGCTAATTTTAATTTAGCGTTAGAATTTGTAGTACGTAAGAATTTGCAGGGATTTGTAAAGAGAGAGATGTAGAGTTTCAAGACCCACCGCATAAAACAGAAAGGTGGGCTTGCACTTTCCTCTGTACTTCTCCAGAGCTTCAATCCCATCAGCCTCTGCCTGCAGGGATGTTAAGATGATGTGACAGAATGTCGACATTTAGAACGATTGTTTCTGAGCAATCTCTAATCTCCAGAGCGGCTTATCTTACCGTGGCAAAATGCAGCAGGTCGTCTCCCAGCTCATTCTCGATCTTTCTAAAGAGACTCACGACGGCACGGCAGGGTCCACACCAATGCTGGTACACATCAACCACTGACACACACACACACACACACACACACACACACACACACACACATCACTGCAAGACTGACAACTCAACACACTTGTTTGTCAAATAAGAAAACCCCTTGCAAAACAAAAATACATGGGATATATACTCCAAAATATAATGTGATATTACATAATACCATTGCAATATTTTGATCATGTAAGGATATATATTGATTCTAAAATATTTATACATGCAAACATTAGATAGCCTTACATATAATTTTGTTTTATCCTTTATTGTGTACATATACATCTATGTATTACGAAGTGTATTACTGAATATAAAATTGCATACATTATGATATATTAGATATTTTTTCAATATATGAAAAGTGTGGCAATTCCTATGTATTATTGAATATATTGTAATAACACAACTTAACACTGTTATATCATTTAATATATTTGTTCATTCATGTACTGGGAAATATATTTTCTTTTCGTATTTTTCCAAGTATGTGAAGAAAGATACACATTAAATGTATGAATATGTAACGTTATTGTTCTCATTTCTAACCTAACTAACTTTTTTTGTCAAAAGTATTGTTTTTGTGCTTTTAAATAAAATACAAATGCTTTTTAGTAATTTGACCATAGTAATATTTTTAAGTGTGCTATATTATAGATAGATAGATAGATAGATAGATAGATAGATAGATAGATAGATAGATAGATAGATAGATAGATAGATAGATAGATAGATAGATAGATAGATAGATAGATAGATAGATAGATAGATAGATAGATAGATAGATAGATAGATCAAGTTAACTTAGTTAACGTTAGTCTTTCACTCACCTATTAACCCTTTCGTTGCCAGAACTTCACTCCATTGATCGTCATTATTGATATTTATCTGAATTTAAAAGTTTTCAACAGTTGTCAGACATATTTCAGTTGAGATACAAAGTAAATAAACTAACGAAAACTACAGTCAGAAAACCACGTTTCCCTCATTTACATAGTTTAATGCTAATAAAGCTTTCGTCCAACAAACCTGTAAACTAATCTCCTTCTTTTTACCAGCCATTAAAACGCCTTTCCAAGCGTAAAAAATAACTACACGTTTTTCCAATAAATCCAAGTGATGGTAATAATGTGATTACTTATTCGCTATTTTATTTCCAAGGTTTCAGCCACGGACTGTATGAGCGCATGCGCAGCTCGGATTGTTTTGCGTCCTTGTCGCTCAGCAACCATTTATTAACCGATCCTCCTCCGCCATCTGCTGGACGAAGTATGTATTTCAGATTTTATTTGTTATTCTCACAAACACGTGTGTGACTCACAAAGAAATACTTTTGGCACTTAAAGTTTATGTTTATCTGTTTATATTATGTATTTCTTGGTACTTCAAAGACAATGTCCAAACTGAAAAAACTGTATGACTAGTTTGTGATTTTAGTCATGCAATGGAGAGTTGTTTTTATCTGTGATTCTGGCTTTTCAGATGACAGAAAACAGAATTAAGTGTTTCTCAAAGGCTTGCTTTCCTCTAGGGAACACATTCTACATCAATAATAGCAAATGCTGCAGATTTCAAAACATAAACCTCCATGTGTCTCGTATCATATCCATCATGTTTGCCAGGAAATAGAGCATCTGGTTAGACGATTATAAAGAAAAAGAGAGACATACTGTACACAATGTTAGATCCAGGTCACAACAACTTTATATTTATGATCTGTTGTCTGGTCACTGTCTTTCAAAGTAAACATAACATATTATATTTTAGTCTATAGTCTAATATTTAAGTCTTTTTGATTCAGAATCTTGTTCTCTCTTCAGTCTCTGTAGACATTCCTCAAATAATTGCACTGATGTGAAACACTGAGTTCTCAGACTGAAAGCATGTGAGACACTAGACTGCACAACCGTATACTACGCTATAGACTAATAAAAACTACTGCTGATGATTCATTTGACTTGAAACACAGGGCTTGCAGAGAACAGTATAAGGGAAACCGACACAGCCGGGACAAATTAACTCATAAAATAAAAGTAATTAACAAGACAACAGGAGGTGACAGGGATTAAGTCAATGAAACACATGGGCAAACTGGGTGAAAACTAGGCCTTACTCAAAACAGAATTAACTTAAACCCTGAGAGTACCGACCACAGGCCATGATATAAAACTCCCTTAAATGTGGTAGATATATCTGTTTTCATAGGGCAAATAAATAAAACTGACAGTGCTTGTTGGCTTTAGTTTATGAGCACTTCTTGCTCAGACTTGCCCTGAGGAAATATGTGAGGTGTAAGAACACTTTCACCATCCTTACAGGATATTAAATAATATTTGTATGTTTATTGATATGATAAACTTAGGAGAAAGTTGTAATGTTGTAATCTCATATAGCCTATAAGTGTTGATTGTTTAAGTTATTGTAACTAAATTCGAGTGTTTTATGGTGTCTAACTATTGGTATATGCACTATCATATTCTCATCTGTCATCGGAATTATTCGATCGCAAATGATTAACTTACTGCTTTCATATTTTATGTTGAGAGTGAGAGATCGTTTTTCATGTTCAATCATGGCGCTACACTGTTAGAAAAAAAAATTCTATATAGAACCTTAAAAGGTTCCATCAGCGCTGCAGTACCAGTACGCTACCGGTCAAAAGTTTAGGGTAGGTAAGATTTTTTTTGTTTTTATAAGAAGTCTCTTCTGCTCACCAAGGCTGGCAATTTCTTTTGTATAAAAAATACACAAAAAACACAGTAATATTGTGAAATATTATGACAATTTAAAATGACTTTTTTATGTTAATATATATTAAAATGTAATTTATTCCTCTGAATTTTCAGCATCATTACTCCCCAGTCTTCAGTGTCACATGATCCTTCACAAATCACTCTAATATGATGATTTTATGCTCCAAAAACATGTATGATTATTATCCATGTTGAAAACAGTTTTTTACATTTTTATTTCAGGATTCTTTGATGAATAGAAAGTTCAAAGAACAGCATTTATTTAATTAGAATCTTTTCTAACATTATAAATGTCTTTACTGTAACTTTTGATCAATGTAACTCATCCTTGATGAATAGAAGTATTGATTTCTTATTATTTCTAGGTCACTTTCAAGGTCAAGGTCACTTTTATTTATATAGCACCTTTTAACAACATTTCTGCTGACCAAGGTGCTTCACAGAAGCATGATAAAAACACAATTAAAAAAACATAAATTAAATTAACTCACTACGACTGCAAATCAGCAGTTATGAGTAGGCCTGAGAGAAAAGATGCGTTTTCAGAGCTGACTTGAATACATGTAAAGAGGGAGCTAACCTAATAGATTGAGGTAACGAATTCCACAGCCTTGGACCAAAAACGGAGAAAGCTCTGTCACCTTTAGATTTCAGACGTGAGTGAGCAATAGTTAATAATTTGTCAGAGGATGATCTCAGAGTTCTTGGTGGAGAGTATGGACAAATAAGGTCTGAGATATAAATTTAGGTCTGAGATTTCAAACAAATAAGGTCTGAGATTTCCCCCAAAAATAGAATACAAATTCTTACTGACCCCAAACTTTTTAAAGGGTAGGGTTTATTCCTGTTTTCTGCATCGGCATACATGTATACATGTATAGATACAGGTCCTTGAAAAGTGCTTGAATTTATTTTGTTCAAGAAATTTTCTGGAAAAAAAAACAATTATTCTCCCCAGTCTGCTAATGCGTTAATTTCGCCAATACTTTCGTGTCCTATGCACATTAGCTTGCTCTGATTTTAGAGCTGTCAAAAGATTAATCGCGATTAATCACATCCAAAATAAGTTTTTGTTTACAAAATATATGTGGGTGCATTTGTGTATAATTATTTTATATATATAAATACACACACATGCTTGTATATATTTAAGACATATTTTCATTTATATACTGTCTATAGATTTATATGTAATTTATATTATATATAAATATATATATTTTATATATAAATACATTCTTTTTCTTAAATATACATGCATGTGTCTGTATTTATATATATATATACAAAATAATTATACACAGTGCACCCAAATATATTATGTAAACACAAACTTTTATTTTGGATGTCATTAATCACGATTAATCTTTTGACAGCCCTACTTGATTTACATTAGGTACGCGCATTTCCGTTCAGTCCAGTGGTTAAGTCAAAGTCGCATATTAGACATTCTCTGGTCAAGTGTTTCCTGCGTAAGGCACTTTGTGTTTGCACGTTGCCATGACATTCACATGCGCTGAAAACATGCGCATAATGCACTTTTTTTTTTAAACCATGTCTTCTCGTTCTCATGTTTCCTCATGTTTTATTGTTGAGCTGTCAAGTTGTCATGTTGACAGTCAGTTCCAGGATTTTGACACATTTTTATTTTTATATATATATTTATTTTATTATTATCATTTTTTATAGGATTAGGATGTACCAAAATTAAAAGGGCTTGGAGCCAGAGGGGCGTAAGTGGCTTTTAACAAACTTTACAGGAGAGACAAAACTAAATTTTGACCACATTTCAATCACCTGTATTAATAACCTTAAACCACAAACATTTCAACCACAGGCATACCTACATGAATGAGTATTTAGGTAAAAAATGTATGGCATATATTAACACAATGACAATGTTCTAAAAAAATTTTAAAATAAAAAAAAGTCAAATATGTCAGATGCGCCTTTTTGTTGCTTTATTCAATACAGTTTATCTCAGATAGGTATTTTTGACACCATTGGATAGAGCTCACCAAGACCTTTATTTTGATATAAAGAACTCATATTCGCCCAAAATGCCACTTACGCCCCTCTGGCTCCAAGCCCTCTAAATATTCTTCGGTTTTATGCAAAACATAAATACGAAAAAAAAAACGTTTTGCCTAGTTGTTTGACAGATGAAAACTGTAACAAGGTATCATACGCTATTTAACCTTGCTCTCACTTGAATGGGCTATATGCACGCATAAGCTTCCGCATTCTGACGCAAGGATGCTCGTTCTATTTCCAGTTGTGTAGATTAAAGCGGAGGAAAAGTTGAGGAAAACGAGATTATGTCTTCAAAATTTACTGTCCTCCTCGTCTTTGAAATGAAACGTGACATTGCGTTTAGATGTAATTTTATATATAGTTATGTTTATTTAATATAATTTAAAAAAGAAGCATAAACACAACAAGGGGTGTCTGTTTTATCTGTTTTTGTGTCTAACGTTTCTTTAGTATAACCATGGAGTATAAAATTCTATATAAATTCTCGGGGTATTGCATTGGACTTACGAATCGCCGGAGTTGATCGAGCATCTGTAAACCTTTACCTGGAAATACTGCCGTGCATAGAGCCCATTGTCCCCACATTAAAGGTATTAGTTCACTTTTGAAAAAACTTTTGCTGATAATTTACTCACCCCCATGTTATCCAAGATGTCCATGTCTTTCTTTCCTCAGTTGAAAAGAAATTAAGGTTTTTGATGAAAACATTCCAGGATTTTTCTCCATATAATGGACTTCCATGGGAACCAGACGGTCCAAGCTCCAAAAGATCGTTAATAACAGTTTCAGATCCAGCTTCAAATGTCTTTAAACGACACCAGACGATGAATAAGGGTCTTATCATGCGAAACGATGGGTTATTTCAAAACTTATTCCAAAAATGTAACTTTTCTAAGGACAAATGGTAGCCTAGCTCTATTCTGGAGGCGCGTTGTAACGTCACGTAATACGTAATTACGTTCAAAAGGTCACGGGCGACGTAGCCGGAAGTACAGAATCAAAATCGTCCGACATCGTTATTTTACCTTTTAATTCCTTTTTTTTTTGTAAACGGCGTTTGAGTTAGTTTGCACGTTCAACCTATGTGTTCAACTTACTGACTCTGTACTTCCGGCTACTGTCGCCGCGTGACCTTTTGAACGTAATTACGTATTACGTGACGTTACAAACGCGCCTCCAGAATAGAGCTAGGCTACCATTTGTCCTTAGAAAAGTTACATTTTTGGAATAAGTTTTGAAATAACCCATCGTTTCGCATGATAAGACCCTTATTCATCGTCTGGTGTCCGTTTAAAGACATTTGAAGCTGCATCTGAAACTGTTATTAACGATCTTTTGGAGCTTGGACCGTCTGGTTCCCATGGAAGTCCATTAAATGGAGAAAAATCCTGGAATGTTTTCATCAAAAACCTTAATTTCTTTTCGACTGAGGAAAGAAAGACATGGACATCTTGGATGACATGGGGGTGAGTAAATTATCAGCAAAAGTTTTTTCAAAAGTGAACTAATCCTTTAAGTCCTTGAATTTGAGGGTATTGGACCTGGAAAGTCCTTGAAAGGTCCTTGAATTTGATGTTAACCAAGGTGTGGGAACCCTGTAAAAAATAAAACCACGAATACATGTTATATTGCACCCCATAAACACAATCAAGCAAAGAAAAAAAGCAGTAAACCCGCCCTTTAAAAGTATATGACCTTTACTCATCGTGTTTTAACATGTTTCATATATAGATTCCAAAATTCCCCAAGGATTTTCCTGATGTGGAACATTTCCACCAAATCTGCTGACTTCCTCAAAGGCGTGATATTCACACGCGTCATGCCCTCGTTCCACATCTTCGTCATCCTCATTAGTTTGCCCCTGAACGCTTTGGCCTCTGGTGAAAGACGTTCACCTGTAGGATTAAAGCGAAGAAACCCGCCTGTGATCTACATGTCTCACCTGGCGTGCTGTGGACCTGTTCTTCACCCTGTTGCTGCCTCTGAAGATCCACTACCACCTGAACGCTTCAGGATTGGGTGTTCGGAGAGGTGGCGGTGTCGTGTGCTCAGTGCTGCATGATTACTGCTACATGTACTGCTCCATACTTCTGATGATGTGCATTAGTGTGGACAGACTGCTGGCTGTGGTGCTTCCCATCGCCTCTCAGACCTGGAGGAGCTCAAGGAAAGCCATGTGGTGTGTGTGTGCTGGTCTGGCTGCTGGCAGCTCGCCGAGTATCGGTGCCACTTCTCTCACTCAGACAAACGCTCAAGGTCGAGGATGTGGGCGTGCCACTTGTCATGATGTTCTGCGCCAAACGGACCCTTCGAGGCTGTACTATGTGTATCTATTCTCTCATTCTCTCTTGCCTCTACTACTTCTTGCCACCTGGTATGTCACCGGGAGTGAGCTACTGTACTGTCATATACACTCACCGGCCACTTTATTAGGTACACCTGTCCAACTGCTCGTTAACACTTAATTTCTAAGCAGCCAATCACATGGCGGCAACTCAGTGCATTTAGGCATGTAGACATGGTCAAGACAATCTCCTGCAGTTCAAACCGAGCATCAGTATGGGGAAGAAAGGTGATTTGAGTGACTTTGAACATGGCATGATTGTTGGTGCCAGAAGGGCTGGTCTGAGTATTTCAGAAACTGCTAATCTACTGGGATTTTCACGCACAACCATCTCTAGGGTTTACAGAGAATGGTCCGAAAAAGAAAAACATCCAGTGAGCGGCAGTTCTGTGGGCGGAAATGCCTTGTTGATGCCAGAGGTCAGAGGAGAATGGCCAGACTGGTTCGAGCTGATAGAAGGGCAACAGTGACTCAAATAACCACCCGTTACAACCAAGGTGGGCAGAAGAGCATCTCTGAACGCACAGTACGTCGAACTTTGAGGCAGATGGGCTACAGCAGCAGAAGACCACACCGGGTGCCACTCCTTTCAGCTAAGAACAGGAAACTGAGGCTCAGATTTGCACAAGCTCATCGAAATTGGACAATAGAAGATTGGAAAAACGTTGCCTGGTCTGATGAGTCTCGATTTCTGCTGCGACATTCGGATGGTAGGGTCAGAATTTGGCGTCTACAACATGAAAGCATGGATCCATCCTGCCTTGTATCAACGGTTCAGGCTGGTGGTGGTGGTGTCATGGTGTGGGGAATATTTTCTTGGCACTCTTTGGGCCCCTTGGTACCAATTGAGCATCGTTGCAACGCCACAGCCTACCTGAGTATTGTTGCTGACCATGTCCATCCCTTTATGACCACAATGTACCCAACTTCTGATGGCTACTTTCAGCAGGATAATGCGCCATGTCATAAAGCTGGAATCATCTCAGACTGGTTTCTTGAACATGACAATGAGTTCGCTGTACTCAAATGGCCTCCACAGTCACCAGATCTCAATCCAATAGAGCATCTTTGGGATGTGGTGGAACGGGAGATTCGCATCATGGATGTGCAGCCGACAAATCTGCGGCAACTGTGTGATGCCATCATGTCAATATGGACCAAACTCCCTGAGGAATGCTTCCAGCACCTTGTTGAATCTATGCCACGAAGAATTGAGGCAGTTCTGAAGGCAAAAGGGGGTCCAACCCGTTACTAGCATGGGGTACCTAATAAAGTGGCCGGTGAGTGTATGTACTCAGTGCGAAGTCTGAACACTTAGCTTCATCAGCATCACCTTCAGGCGTTCGAAGGAAAGCTGTGATGATGGCTATTACTGTGCTGATTGAGTTTGTGATGTGTTTTGCTGCAACCAATGGCATCCTGTTGTACCACTATGTTCGTTTAGCTACACGAAGATACATCGGGAGGGAGATTCATCATATGTTGTTTACCTGTTGGCTGTGTGTTTGGGGAGCACAAGTGTTTTTCTGGACCCTCTTCTGTACTACTGCGCTCGTCTCAGTACAGAAAGCAAATGAAATTTGTGTTTTGGTGCAGAAAAGAAAGTGAAAACAGCAAACACATGAAATGCTCTCACTACAGCAGCACAATAGAATATTATTGCTTCATGAGGTCGCTAGACTGTATTTAACTGCAAGTATTAACCAAGTGTTCCTACATGAGATGTTAGTAATTTCTCCTGTATGCACTCATCTATAATTCAATTTACTTATATATCATGCACTATATTGACAAAATGTAGCTACTGTGTTAAATCAGTGAAGGTTTTGGAGCACTGTTTGTATATTATAATATATGAAGAGTTCAGATGCAAAAGCCTCTAAATGCCATTTGAAATTTTCTTCTAAAATGACCATTCTTATCAAGCTTGTATATTTAAGTTCAGTAATTTCACTTAAATGACAATTAATAGGTAATCTTCATTGCCATTTAAGTGAAATTACTGAACTTAAATATACAAGCTTGATAAAAATGATCATTTTAGAAGAAATTTCAAATGGCACTTAAGAGGCTTTTGCATCTGAACTCTTCATATGTAGGCTATATTCCTCATATATACACATATGACCTATGTCACCTATAATCCTATATAGAAATATACCTATATAGACATATAATCATAATAAATAAAACCTGTAATAGCCTATTATTTGACTGAAGCCAATTGATGATTGATTTGACATATTTTGGTTCTGCATTTGCACAGAGGCTGTGATTGAGCAATTTAGCTCACAGTTTTGAATCCATCCAATGTAAATAAGTATTCTGGTAGACGTAATGGAGTAATTACTTACTTTTTAGAGTAACTTACACAACACTGCGCATACATTGTTTTTAAAATAAACGTTTTAATATAGAAATATTAATTGATAGGGAAAAAAGCTACTTTTTGAATAAGATGAAACTCAATCCTTTATCCTTGGCCCTATGAATAGTAAGGTGTCCATTCGATGCATATTTCAGAATCCCACTGGAAGAAGGTCATTCAGGTACTTTTTGCTTATTGTTTTATTAGCTTCTGATTCTGACACTTCTTCTGTTACATGTTTTTTCCTTCTATATAGTAGCCTAATACGTGATCTGAAAATTGTAGCCATCAAAAATGTGGTGTTGGGAACCATTGGCATACTAGTAAATTATACTAGATTTACTAGTAAATAGTAAGCATTAAGCAGTTAAAGCAATTGGTTTCAAATTCAGCATTTGAAAAGATAGCCCTGCGAGAAACTCTGAGAAAAATATGAGCATTTTTTACACAATGATCTAGAGGAACATTTAGAAAAAGTTACATAGATTTTGTGTTATTATGTGGGTAAATGTTTTTGTTGTTGTTGTTTTTTATTGCATTTTAATAATAACAAAACATTGTACATACAAGAGTACATATAACCATACATGTCAGGGGTAGAGAAAACATTAAAAAAAAAAAAAAAGTTTGTACTTGTCAAACAGCTGTTTAGTTTTCATAGCTTTCAGATTTTTACTTTTGGAGATAAGTTTCTAAATATGTCTTAACATCAATTTTAAAATGTTCAAAATTTGGGATTTTTCCATTCCATTTGACCTTATTTGGGTAAATGTTTTTAAAGTTCTGATGCTTATTGACCACAGCAGCGCCATCTTTGATTTTTTAACGGGAAAAAGACAGCCTGTGAGCTGTGAGTGAGGGAGAAACATCTTTACTACTATTTAATGTTATTAATGTTATTTAATGTTTTTATTAAATCTGCAAACATATATTTCCCAGAATTTCAGTAGGTATTTTTTTCATTAAAATAAAAATAGAATAAAAATGAACTACTGAAAATTATAAGTGATCTAAAAGCTTTTTACAGTGTTTTTTTTTGGATTATTATTATTTTTTTTTTGACAGCGGATACCATTAAAAACAAGATAAGTGTATCCCTCACAGTCTCGCTTTCATAATCATACCTGTCGTGGCGCTGCTCTGAATAAGGTCTACTGACAGGCACAACAATATTTTTGAATTCGTATTATTGCTGCGTACGGTCTCATGCACGCGCATCCTCCGTGACGTCAGTGAGGTCTCAAGAGTATAAAAGCGCGCGAGTGGGCGGATTGACTAACAGAGTGTTTTTGTCGTTGTTGTGAAGAAAACTGAAAATGGTGCAACTTTCAAAAACTGGAGCGAAAGACTCGCTAAGAGCTGGTCATCCTCCTGCAGGTTTGCACATTTAGTCACATATAAAACCTTTTAAAGTAGCTTATTTGAATTATTTACTGTTTTGTTTGCGCTGTGTAAGTAGTTAGAGATTTCATTTTAACAATGCGTAAGTGTTGATTATTAACTGTTGGAATGTTGGCCTATTTTTGCGGCTGCAGTTCAAGCAAGTGTTTCTGCACTGTGCAGTGGGAGGAAAACAACCATCAGCTCTTGTTTTCTTAGCTAGGTATCACAGGATGTGAGTTCCGATGACATAGTTTCAGTAGTTTCTACTACTGTGATTTAATACGATTAGCGCATCAGACCCGGTTCTACGGAGGTTTTATCAAGCAACAGCACCAGTTGATGCTGTAATAATATATTGGCGAAACCGATTTGGGAAATGTTACAGTGCATATTTGTGTTTGCGCTCTGGAGAACGTCAAATGAATCGATTTACAACGTGTTCTTTGCAGCGAGGAGCTATGTAGCCAATCACAGGCATAGTTGTCAATTCTCAAAACGCACTGGCCGAATCAGAGACGTTGAAGATAGTCAGACTCCACCCACCGTTCAAAACTATTGTTTTTCACTGATTCTGATTTCGGAAATAATATGAGATCATTACAAATCAATCAGACTGTACGAAATGGATCTCGATAAAATTTGTGTACGACATGTTTGTAGACTGCACGATGACGTCACCCATTTGAATCGGCTACATGACGCATAACATAATATGTCTGCCAACATGCGTTAGTGGTAAAACAAAACGCAGCAAGATGGTTGTTTACCTATATTTATAATTACTTCCCTCTATGTGGTCCAAACCTGTATGAGTTTGTTTTTCTGTAATTAAAACATATATTTCAAGGATGTTGTGAACTAGACAGTTGACGGGATCGACCCTGACTTGCACAGTATATACTATGGAAGTCAATGGGTTCAACACAGCAAGTTTTTAAACTCTGCTTCTAGAAAATGAAGAACAAAAACTATCACTTGTTTAATTTATAAAGCCACTGTAAGCCTTTCTTCATCCTGAGTGAATTGAAGGCGTTACACATTATTTACATCTTGGTATAATGGTTTACACTGGAGGATTTTGCTGAACTTATGCAATCTAGGGACACTGTAACGTGAAGGTATGGCCGTCATATAGCTTTAAAGGTAGCAAACTGCATGTCATGGCATTTACTCAGGTTACGAGAATTTCACAATCTAAGCCTTTAAAACTGCAGAGCATTGAACATCCTCATTGTACCGTTCACTGACTTTTTGTTAGACCTGATTTGAGCGAGCGGCTTGTTTTATTGAGCAAATATTTGCACGCTTGCCCCTCGGGGCCTCGATAGACCTGCCAATATTCAGAACAACGGGGCCAATGGACTGAGATGATGGTAGTGGACGTTTACAGGACTCAAACTCATGATCTGCGAGAAAACACATCTATAGGAATGAATTGGGACTGAGATTTGTGTTTCTCGTTTCCTACGTACATTAGCTTGATATGAAGTGACATTGCAAATCTTTTCATTGTCTGCTTTTTTCTTTTAGTTGAAAATGTTGTTGAATAAAAGCTGTAACACTTCCAAATGCATTCACATTTTGTAATGCTTAATTGTGCACTTTGTTCAGTGAAAGCAGGAGGTAAAAGAGTCGTAAAGAAGAGCGGTGATGATGGTGGAAATCTGGAAAAGGAGACCGAAGAAATTTGACAAAACCAGGTATAAACAGTGTTTTCTGCCTAACAAAGATGCTGATCTCTTTCTGACTCGTTTTCAAATGCCTCTCTGGCAGTTTGCTCAACATTTAATGAACACGTTTCATATAAACTCTCCTGCCCTGGGCTGTGCTGGAATGTGCAGTGGTTTCCTGAAACCCGCTGGCAGGAACATTCATATCGTGGTTGCTCCATTTTGCATTCTGGTCCGTAACCTAGGATTGAAAGCGGTTCATCTAATTTTAAAGGGGTAGAAATGCATTTTTAGTCTTTAACAAGTGAAGCGTGTTAAACGTGCTGCTAAAAATGTTTCGGCGCTTTGCATGAAATCAAAGAACCGTGCAGTTTCCGTCAGAACGCCACGTTCAGGTAATTTTGCACTTGTTCTCCAGGTCCCTGCGCAACCCCGTCCAGGATGCCAGCATCTGAGTTTCTCCTGGCTGGGGCCGCTTGCAGAAGGTTTGTTGCACCCTTGCTAGCATTGCATGCATCTTTCAATCCCATAATGCACTGCTGTGTGGATGCTGCTTTAGAAAGCTTAAAACGGCACACGTGGATTTTAAGGTTTAAAGTGAGTTTATTGTAGTTGACATCATGCAGTTTTCTGTGACTAGTTTTGCGAGCGCTTCACAGCACGCTACTGTTTTCAGTTTTTTTTTTCTGTAATTTTTTAATTGGAGTGAGAGTGAAAACTAGGACATGGTCATTAATTCAATTAAGTTGAATTTAGTCAAAATACTCAGGATTCACTTTATGAACTCACTTCAAGTGATGATGATTTCTCTCCAAGTGTCCACATTTCTAAACCAGTTTTTGGCTACTGAAATAGCAGCTACCAAATGACAGTGTGCCAAATCATTTTGTTTTATTGTTTATGTATTTAAATTTTTTTTTCAAATGGAACTTTGTATATATTATTGTAGCCTTATATTTTTCACATTTATCTAATTGATTTATTTACGTTTATTACCTTTTTAAAATTCTCTTATTATAATTTAATATACTTATTTTTTCTATTTATTTAGTGTTTTGTATTTTAGTAATGTATTAATTTGTTTATGTTTTTGTAGGCTTATTATTTCATATTTATGTAATATATTGATTCTATTTAAGTTTATTACTTTCTTTAAATATTTTATAATTTAGTATACGTTTTTCTATTTATTTGGTATTTTGTATTTCCGTAATGTATTCATTTGTTTATAATATTGTAGGATTATATTTTTCATATATATATGTAATTTATCTATTTTAGTTTATTACCTTAAAAGTCTTTTATTATAATTTGGTATACTTATTTTGTTCTATTTATTTGGTATTTTGTATTTCAGTAATGGTTCATCTGTTTATTATTGTAGGCTTATATGGTCATATTTAAGTTTATTACTTTTTTAATCCTTTATTATAATTTAGTGTACTTATTTTATTTCTATTTATTTGGTATTTTGTATTTCAGTAATGGTTCATCTGTTTATATTATTGTAGGCTTATATTGTCATATATTTAAGTTTATTACTTTTAATCTTTTATTATAATTTAGTGTAATTTTATTTGGTATTTTCAACTTCAGTAATGTATTTATCTGTTTTTATTATTATTTTTGCAGGCTTATATTTTTCATATTTAAGTAATTGATCTATTTAAGTTTATTACCTTTTTAAAATATTTTATTATTTAGTATACTTATTTTTTTCTATTTATTTGGTATTTTGTATTTCAATGTTCATCTTTTTATTTAATTTTATTAGTATCTTTATTTATAATTTATTAATTTGGTAATTTAGTTTATTATTTGTTTGTAATATGTATCTCAATTTATAAAATATACACGGTTTTTAGTAGTTTAAAAGTTTGACTTGGATTTTTCCATGACATTAGCCATAGAAGCTGAGGTTGTTTTGGTCATTTGGATAGTTTGTTTCAGAAAATGAAGCGTCATATTTAACACAAATGCTTTTTTTTCTGCAGTTTGGTCATGATTTCCCAGAGACTCCAGTTTCTGTGCGACACAGCCGAAGTCCGGCCGAGCGTGGAGAAACCACACGTCCGCGCATCCCTGCATTCAACAGCCACGTAAGTTTTGAGCCACAATGGCCTCCACTTCTGGGCTTCTGACCATGTGACATGCAGAAGACAACCAGGAAGTGTGTTTGTAAGTGAATGTTGAGCATCATGGACCTGACTTGGTAGCCTTGTAACAAAGTTACTGTTATGTGACTTCTCTTCAGGTTGGTTGTTGCAATCTTTGTAGCTTTGCAGTTTTGTGCTTGCTGCTGTTGGAATATTCAATAACACATTCTGAATTAAAAATGTTGGAAAGAGTTAGACTTCTGCTTCACTGACGTGTTTGCTTGCCGTTTAATTGTAGCATTAATATGCATGGAGTTTCTGGAAACTATTTTTGATAATTATTGAAACAAACTGTTTTCCTACTCTTTCACAAAATGAGACTTTTATATCAGTAAAATTCACTTTTCCAGCAAATGAAATGGTGGCTGTATTTTCTTTTCATGACCGTTAGGTGGCGCTAGAGTCATCTGTAATTCCTTTTAAAAGCCTATTAAATTCCCTTTAGTTTAAAGGCATAAGGCGGCATTTTTAATTGCAAAGAAACCATTCTGAACTTTCATTCTGTGTTGTGCTTTTCAACACAAATTTCAGAATTGCATTTCTATATAAAAAAGCGCACGCTTTTAACTTTAGGCAAGAAAATAAACTAGATAAATAGCTATAGTTTCTCATTGTGAAACTTGCACTGAGGATGTTTACTTTGATTTATCAGCTATGCTTTAAGTTTCAATTTCGATAATCTGTACAGGACGCTAACCTGAAAGCAAAGTAATATTTGAGAGAAATGTATTAAAATCCACCCATGTTCACTGCATGAAACGTGACTTTATTTAAACGTATTGTGTGTTCGAACGGAGCCTTTTAATCGTTCTCTGATGTTTCCCATAAGCGTGTCTGCGGTCTGATGTGATGTTGACGGTCTTGACATGATGCTCTCTGTGAAGAAGCGCTGCGTGTGGTGTCTTTGAGCTGTCAGTCTGATGGGCTTGGAGGAAGTCTGCTTGTATATTTAGGCGTCTGAATGCAGACCGCACAAAAGATCCCCTATTGAGTGTGTGAACGGGCCTGATGCCAAATCTGAGACTGGGTTTGAGTCTCGAAGAGGAGGATCAGAAACCCTGTCCATCAAAGTTAAGATATGCTTCACTGAATGTGTGTTGCACCATTTGATAAAGGTTTCTTATTAGATGCTTGAAATTAGTTTGCAGACAAATATAAATTGTGCGCATGTATGAATTGCAACTTTAAAAAAAAAGCATGCTTCACTCAAATTCTCATTATTGTAATGTAACTATATAATAGGAAATTCCTGAGAATTAAACAATATAATTTGTCAAAATAATGTCAATGCTCTCTGCTATTACAGGAATAAAATTAAAATCTAAAAATATTTTAAAATGCGTTTAAAAATGTTCCTTTAATTTGTAATATTTCACAATATGACCGGTTTTATATATATTTTTTAATAAAGAGCAGAAGAGCTCTTAATTATTCCTAATTTTTGACTGGTAGTGTATATTAATAGTCCAAAAATGGCTATTTTTTTTAATACAAACCATGAAATAAATTAATATAAGAAAAAAAGTATGGAGGATCAGAAACACTGTCCATCAAAGTTAAGATACGCTTCACTGACTGCGTGTTGCACCATTTGATAAAGGTTTCTTATTAGATGCTTGAAATTAGTTTGACAAATATAAATTGTGCTCATGTATGAATTGCAACAAAAAGCATGCTTCACTCAAATTCTCATTTTCGTAATGCTACTATTAGGGCCCTATAAAATCCGTTTTTTCCCCCTAAATTCAGTTTTTTCCGTTTAAATTTTAGCAAGTTCTGTTTTTTTCCGTTTTAATTTTTGGGAATTAAATTTTTTTTTTTACCCTTTACTGTTATTTTAGTTGTAAAAAGAGTGTGCTTTTTATTCTGTGATTCGCAGAAATTATAGGGCCCTATACTATAATAGTAATTTCCTGAGAATACTACAATACAACTTGTCAAAATAATGTCAATGCTCTCGAAATATAACTACAGGACTAAAGTTATAATTAGAATTATTTGAATATGAAATGTTTAGATTATATAGCTTTGCTATTACAGGAATAAATTATATTTAAAATATTTTTTAAAACGTTCTTTTAATTTGTAATATTTGACAATTCTACCATTTTTACTGTATTTTTTTTTTTTTTTCAAATAAAGAGCAGAAAAGACTTCTTTCTAAAGACAAAATCTTAATTATTCCTAATTTTTGACTGGTAGTGTATATTTATGGTCCAAAAATGGCTATATTTCCTTAATACAAACCATGAAATAAATTAATATAAGAAAAAAATGAACGTTTGAGATTTGTCAATTTTCTCTTTTTCCTTCCTTGTTTTCCCTCTCTTATATTCCTCTTATCTGAGCTAATAGAGATTGCGGCTGGTTAAATCAATATCAGGAGTTATGCAAAAGATCCCGGTTTACCTGTATGGCGGATTACAGACACACAGGGATTATAAAGGCATTGCCTGGCGTAGAGACTTACAAATATCCCACAAATAAATCCCCTTTTCCATCTCTCAGGGCATTTCTAATTCATTTCTAATTCTACGGATTCTAATGCCTGATATATTTCTCATCACAAGCTGTTTTGCATACATATATTTGTATGATGCATATTTCAATCTCATTGTCCGCTGTGAGACGCTTTCTTAACAAAATTACATTTGTTCTAGCTTTTTTTTTTATCCTGGGTTACCCTATGCTGAATTTAAATTACATTTCCCAAAATGCAAATCCAGAGTTTATGAAGCATGCTTGGTTGTCAATGTCCGTAATGAAACGCAACATTAACTTTTAAGAGTTTAATAAAATAACGAGTCAAGAAAGATTTGCTGAAACCAACTTGTGATATTACTTTTAATTCATTTTTCACACTGGAAATATAAAATCGAATGCATTGCACTATTATTTTTCTTTCTTTTTATCTTGCAGTTAATCTAATTTAAATAAGGCAAGACAAAATTATGTTCCTAAAGAACATGAAAAGGAAATGAGGAAATAAATAACCATAGCCTATATTGGCAGTCTTCTAAAAAATATCTTCTAAAATGTAATCAGTAAACTAAATAATCTTCTACTTTTCATTTTTGAAATTCTCAATTTACTGTAATGTCTTGGAATTAAACAGAAAACACTCTAAAAAAACTCTTTTGTTCACTCTAAAAAAATTCTGGGATTGTTTCGACCCAAATTTGGGTCAAATATGGACAAACCCAAATGTTGGGTTAAAATGCAATTAAAAAATTTACAGTTGAAAGTGAAAGTTGAAGTTGGGTTAAAATTTGAAATTACATTTTTAACCCAACATTAGGGTTTGTCCATGTTTTACCCAAATTTGGGTTGAAACAACCCAGCATTGTTTAGAGTATTTTAAGGCAATTACATAAATGAATATAAACTTTCCCCAAAATGACAAATAAAAAGTGCAATGCAGTGGTTTATGCAGATGTAAGAGGTATTGTGGAAATGTGCATGCAGCGTATTCAATCTGCTGTAAGATTATGCTATTGCAAACGTGTGTATTTCCTATTAAAAGCTGTTATTTTACACCAATATTTTCTCCGTTTGATGTTGCAAGCGTGTAGATTCGGAAGACATCGAAGTTGCTCGTTAGAACTCGCTCGCATGTGATCTCAGAGCAGTGTGATCTAACTAACCACATGTTGAAGATCTTTCAGAGCCTTTACATGTGTGTCTCTTTAACGGCACGCATTACACGAGCTGAAGCCTTCATGTGGGAACACAACCACATCACAAATCATCTCAGTCAGCAGCTGATGACCAGCTATAATGATGGATTCACATTCTCAGGCTGCTGCGGTGAAAGCTCTCAACAGGTGTGTGTGTGTGTGTTGTAGATTACAGAAGGATTATCACATACACATTGAATCATGTGTTGAATCTCATTGGGTCTTGGTTTATGTCCAGTATCGGAGCTGCTATAAAAACACAACTGTATTTTCTAAAACAATACTGAATGGACAAATGATAGACATTTGGGTTCTGATTTTGTCTGTATAAAAGACAAACAAACACTTTATTACGGAAGAACACATTTTCTAAGAATGCTCTTAACTAAAATACTTCAAAATGTCAATGTTAAATATATCTAATTAACATATCAGGGAATTTTATGCCCGATGCCTCTAAGGTAATATGCAATCAGTAATTCTAGCGGCTGGTCACATCTATATTTTTAAGTGAAATTTAGCAAATTGAATTTTTTAATTCAATTGAAATTGAAAATATAGATGTGACCAGTCACTAGAAAATTGTCATTTGGGAGCTTAGAAATTTTTACAGTATATATATAATATAGCCTATATATATACACTCACCGGCCACTTTATTAGGTACCCCATGCTAGTAACGGGTTGAACCCTCTTTTGCCTTCAGAACTGCCTCAATTCTTCGTGGCATAGATTCAACAAGGTGCTGGAAGCATTCCTCAGGGAGTTTGGTCCATATTGACATGATGGCATCACACAGTTGCCGCAGATTTGTCGGCTGCACATCCATGATGCGAATCTCCCGTTCCACCACATCCCAAAGATGCTCTATTGGATTGAGATCTGGTGACTGTGGAGGCCATTTGAGTACAGCAAACTCATTGTCATGTTCAAGAAACCAGTCTGAGATGATTCCAGCTTTATGACATGGCGCATTATCCTGCTGAAAGTAGCCATCAGAAGTTGGGTACATTGTGGTCATAAGGGATGGACATGGTCAGCAACAATACTCAGGTAGGCTGTGGCGTTGCAACGATGCTCAATTGGTACCAAGGGGCCCAAAGAGTGCCAAGAAAATATTCCCCACACCATGACACCACCACCACCAGCCTGAACCGTTGATACAAGGCAGGATGGATCCATGCTTTCATGTTGTAGACGCCAAATTCTGACCCTACCATCCGAATGTCGCAGCAGAAATCGAGACTCATCAGACCAGGCAACGTTTTTCCAATCTTCTATTGTCCAATTTCGATGAGCTTGTGCAAATTGTAGCCTCAGTTTCCTGTTCTTAGCTGAAAGGAGTGGCACCCGGTGTGGTCTTCTGCTGCTGTAGCCCATCTGCCTCAAAGTTCGACGTACTGTGCGTTCAGAGATGCTCTTCTGCCCACCTTGGTTGTAACGGGTGGTTATTTGAGTCACTGTTGCCCTTCTATCAGCTCAAACCAGTCTGGCCATTCTCCTCTGACCTCTGGCATCAACAAGGCATTTCCGCCCACAGAACTGCCGCTCACTGGATGTTTTTCTTTTTCGGACCATTCTCTGTAAACCCTGAGAGATGGTTGTGCGTGAAAATCCCAGTAGATTAGCAGTTTCTGAAATACTGAGACCAGCCCTTCTGGCACCAACAATCATGCCACGTTCAAAGTCACTCAAATCACCTTTCTTCCCCATACTGATGCTCGGTTTGAACTGCAGGAGATTGTCTTGACCATGTCTACATGCCTAAATGCACTGAGTTGCCGCCATGTGATTGGCTGCTTAGAAATTAAGTGTTAACGAGCAGTTGGACAGGTGTACCTAATAAAGTGGCCGGTGAGTGTATATATATATATATATATATATATATAGGCTATATTTTGAAGTATTTTAGTAAATATATATACAGTAGTCAACATTTGAAGTGGATCAAAACCTTTCATCAAAGTTATACATCAATTCAATTCTGAACAATACCCATTTGTTTCTTGGACAACTTGTCTCAACCCAACGTTTTTGATCCACTTGAATGTTGAAAAAAAAAAAAAAAAAAAAAAAAAAAATATATATATATATATATATATATATATATATATATATATATATATATATATATATATATAGGCTGTGTCTTGTGTGTGTGACAAAACTGTAAATGTATTGTTTTTTATGTAATATAATAGTTTTTATATTGCAAGGTAACTTCATTCACTGGTTTTGTACTACAGCACATAATGTGTGTAATACCTCTCTTTACCGCAGGGTGTCAGCATTCAGTTAGCGCCCATGAATATAAATGAACATCACACACACTCGCCCTAACAGCATATCCAGTTCACTTTGAATTGTAATTACAACCTCTTATTATTACAAACATCTGCAGGACAGCTGCTGTAGAGATCTGGGTCTATTTTAGACTCACCACATGAGTGTTTCCCGGTAAAATGCAAAGGTCAAACTGCATTAAAGACTTCATCACATTCACATCTACTGCCAGCCAGAACCTCTGCAACAGCAGTTAAACATGTCAGAGGAATTCTCTACACAAGCATCTTTCCTGCGGTAAATCTGGCCTTTCATATGCTTCTGGTTCATTTCAGGCTGACTAAACAGTTTCCAAAAAAAAAAACCTTTTTTCTTCAGATTCAAGAATGAATCCTCCACTTTGCATTGTGATAAAATCACTGTAATGCACTGCTTCTGGTGCTTTAGTTTAGGCTACAATCTGCGCCTGACTTTCTCATTAACGTTGTTTGAGATCTGAGAGACTATATGTTTTAATAGCTCAAAAAAAACAGACTTAACACTAAATGCAGACCCATGTTTTTTCATGCATTGGTGAATTTCAAGATGCTATTTTGCTTCCATAACACTTTCGGTCAGAGTATGGAAACGCAAAATACACATTTAAGTGTTTATTTTATTGCACTTTATCTATTTGCATCTAGATTTCAATTTCAATACATAAAGTCTGTGAGTTTTATTCTCAGAAATCTCCACATCATAACCCTTACATACACCAAACTACTTAAATCCCTGTATAGTGAAAGGTTTTTCATTTATATTTCACCTGCATTTTCACCAGTCCAGAAAAGGCTTAATGCACTGTGATTAATCAACTGGGGAAGTTTGATCTATTAATCACAGTTTTACCCTGTGCAGTTTTTAATCAACAAAATGCAATTTGATAACTGAAAACGTTAGATTTACGGTTTCTCAGAGATACCAGTCAAACTTCTGAATAGTGCATGATTACTTTGTGATGATTATCACAAAGTAATATCAGCTTACTGGGGTTTTAGGTCTGAGGAACCTATTAAAAAGACAAAGATAGGTTAATAACAGATTAACTTTGGAATTAACTTGGCCTTTTACTTTTAAATAAGAAAACCAAACAAACATATAGGCTTATGTAGCCCCCCAATTGGGGCATGTTGTCACGAAAGGCTAACATTAGCCATTAGCATTAAAATTAGCTAAATTATTATTATTATTATTTTTTTTACTGAGGAATAATTGTGGGAACCAAATGTTATGAATTAAAATGTAATTATTTGTAATTAGTTATAATTTTGATAATTTTTGTCATTGGGTGCACTCTAAAAATCTTTTATTAAAGAGACAGGAGATAAAGTTGATAATCGTCAGTGTGACAGTTTCATTTATTCACTATAATGATCATGATCATATGATTAAACAATCCAATATTCGGGGCTAGCATTAGCTACCTCAACACTTATGACACCTCACTATCGAGAAAATCCCCCTTGATAGTAAACATACTTTTTACTTTTGACGACGTGATGACCTCAGCGCGCGCGCGCTCAGTGAGGGAGGAGCCGTGCGCGCGCTTCCAACTGTCTGTGTGTGTAGAGGAGAAGCGGCTCCAAACTTTTCCCTGACGGATAATTCATGACATAAATCAGGTAATGTAGACTTTACATCTTCAGAGCTGGCCGGTGGATATAAATGAAGTGTTTAAAGTGTCCCCAAATCATGTTCAAAGGCTCGTGAGTTAAATTGGAGTTTGATATCTAACGTTAACTTTATTTGTTTCGCTCGCGCTTCTTGATCTCAGATTAAACGGGAATATGCCGGGGCTTGTCCTCTTTCTCTGTTATGTGAAACCGGTGTGTGTGTGTGGTTTATGAACTGTTTAAATGTTGTCTGAAATCTCGTTTACACGTTTAGTTGTATTAATGGCGTCTCCTGCTGGGATTATCTGCTCTTATAATGGGAATTCACGCATTTGTGGGTCGCAGAAATTCACTTTCGGATGTTTGGAGTGTGTTGGGAAGCATTATATTTACATTTATTATGAGTATAATTTCTCCATGGGTTCATAATGTGCTTTTCCTCATAGTTTTTTGTGTGTTTTGATTGTAGATAACGTTACCGTTCTCAGACTCCCTTCAATCCATTCACATTATTAGTACGTTATCAGTCCAACGGTTGACAGATGATTGACACTTCACTGAATTCGTTGTTGTTGACTTAAACAAAACTTTTCATCTATATGATTCTGTTTACATTCTTGAAGTTAGTTATGTAGACAAGTATACATGTTTAACATGTGTTTAGCAAACAAAATAGTAGTAAATATAAACAGACCAGATAGAAAAAGCTTCTAATTGTGTTTTGATGATTTTATTATTCTAAATTGTGGATATTTCTCCCAATAATTAATACGTTGGTTTTGACTAGTAGGCTAGTGTACTTATTGTGTACCAATGTATTTGCTGATACATTTCTATATAAGTTTTGAGAGCCTGATTAAAAAAAAAAAACACTTTTAAAAAGTAAGCCATGTATAAGCACACAATATACAGGCCTAATGTTATTATTGTAATTTTTTGTAGCCTATATGACAGACCTGCCTTCGTGCACTTTCCATATTTTCCTTTTTTTTCAATCATATTTCAAGCAATTCAACACCATCAGTGTGCATCTGAAGTGTCTCAGCTGAAGGAAATAATCCATTATTTATTAGCTTTAATATATCGGACAAATTTTCTTATTGAGCCGATAACGATAACCTGATACCAATATGGTGGCCGATATATTGTGCGTCCCTAATATTTTATGTAGAAGACTTTTTAGGGTACTCAAAGATACTTAACTTGCAGGTGAATCTCATGTCCAGGTCACATTTTGGCCTAAAATCAAAAGGATTTGTAATGAGTTTTAATGCTGAGTCATAATGTGTGCTGTTAAAGGCACTCCTTTTCCTAGCCTTAGGAAAGCTTTCCATGGATTTACCATGCAGAGTTCCCACGGTCATGAAAAACAAGGACCTTTTTAAAATTGTGAAAGAAATATTTCTATAATGGAGCCTATTTTATACATAGCTATACGCTAGTCTGTTTAATGCAACTCTACAGTGATTATTCTCGGTTAATCACAAATGACTGTAAAAGTCATGGAAAGTCATTGGTCAGAAAGCGTGGGAACCCCGTCTCATGGTTCATAGCCAGCTGGCCAATAACAGGTGCTGGTACCATATGTAAACACATGTAGTAGTTGATACAAACGGGCATGAAAAGACCTCTAGTTCTGGATGTCTTAGCCCATGTCTTCACAATATGTCCATTATACGCTGCACATCTGCTTTGCTGAAGTATAGCCATGTGCTCGGCGCTAGAGGATCCACTGGAATGATTCGGAAAGTTTGTGTGACTCACAATACGACACACCTGTAGAGATTTAGGTTCAAAAGTCATCTTTCTATCCCTGTTTGGCTTTGTTTAATAAAGCTGCGAGGCACAAATGCACTTTGAAGCTTAAAACAAATGTCGGAAAATGTGTTTTTTTCTCTCCCACACAGCGCTAATGGTTCTGCGGTGCCAACTGGAATCAAAGCGGGATTTCTTAATTGCCCTCACCGGCTCCATCCGCACCAGGGACTGGTTGTCAGGCTGTAGATCATGATGGGACGTTTTTATGGTTCTGGGGTGACTCTGGTGGCCTGCGGGGAAACACTCATTTAATAACATTGTGCTAGTGGCCAGGGTGAGGGTTGTGTTACGTCCAAAACAAAAGCTGTGTTGTGTGTCCGTTTCAGCAGCGCACTCTATGCTGTCAGTCTGGAAATAATAAACTAATTCTAGTGCTTTGTGGGAGGTCGAAACACTTTAAATGATCTGTATTTCTGAGCACAGATTATGTTTATCTCGATTGTGGGTTCGATTATATTATGAGTTGTTATAATTAAGGTTAAAGATGAACTGGAATGTGCAATTGGCTTAGAAGCATGGTAAACTATTTTAGGATGTCTATAAATTCTGATCACATTTTAACAGTTATAAGATTTTATTTTGATTATTTTACTAGGGGTGTTTCATCACAATATTATCTGACATTGATTCTTTTAGCCAGCAATGCAACATTTGCGATTAGATTCAGGCATCTGATCAATATTACCTATTTTACACCTCCAGTTCAATTTTTGTAACTCACAATATAACATTTATTTGAACTCTCTAAAAATTGCAAACTCTAATCTGTATCTCAATTGCGACATCCACAAAAAATACACCATAGTTTTTAAATAAATAAGTAATGAAAAAGTTGCACATGAGATCATCAATCATATTGTGCTTGTGCAATTAGATGAGAGCAGTAACAACAGTCAAGAGATTTCTGTGCTCTCAAAAAGTTGTAAATCTAGTTTTCAAAATACATCCACAACAAAATAAATACACATAAAAAAGACATTTCAAAAATAATGTTTTTTTTTAACTCAAACAAGTCAAGTCATCTATTATATCTTAATATAGATAATATATAAAAATGCATATTGATTTTTTTTTTAATGCATTGCGTCAACAACAAATTATATCATTAGTCATCTGATTAATGCATTAAACCATAGATGTATCATTACCCCCCAGATATTATGGTATTTATTTCAGATAAACCCACTGATGGTCATTTTACGTCAGTTACTAGACGGTCTAATCCTGTCTATGCGGAGAGTTGTTATAATTAAGGTTAAAGATGAACTGGAATGTGCAATTGGCTTAGAAGCATGGTAAACTATTTTAGGATGTCTATAAATTCTGATCACATTTTAACAGTTATAAGATTTTATTTTGATTATTTTACTATGGGTGTTTCATCACAATATTATCTGACATTGATTCTTTTAGCCAGCAATGCAACATTTGCTATTAGATTCAGGCATCTGAGATCGATAGATATCAATATTACCTATTTTTACACCTCCAGTTCAATTTTTGTTAACTCACAAACGCAACCAAAATATAACATTTATTTGAACTCTCTAAAAATTGCAAACTCTAATCTGTATCTCAATTGCGACATCCACAAAAAAATACACCATAGTTTTTAAATAAATAAATAATGAAAAAGTTGCACATGAGATCATCAATCATATTGTGCTTGTGCAATTAGATGAGAGCAGTAACAACAGTCAAGAGATTTCTGTGCTCTCAAAAAGTTGTAAATCTAGTTTTCAAAATACATCCACAACAAAATGAAATACACATAAAAAAGACATTTCAAAAATAATGTTTTTTTTTAACTCAAACAAGTCAAGTCATCTATTTAAGGATGCGCAACGATTAATCGTGATTAATCGCATCCAGAATAAAAGTTTGTGTTTACGTAATATATTTGTGTGTTGTGTGTATAATTAATTTGTATATATAAATACCCACACATGCATATATATATTTAAGAAAAATGTGTTATTAATATATCAAACATTTATATTTACATATAATATTAATTATGTATAAATATATATAAAGTATATACATGCATATATTTCTTAAATGTATACATGCATGTGTGTGTATTTATATATACTAAATAATTATACACACTACACACAAATATATAATGTAAACACAAACTTTTATTTTGGATGCGATTAATCACGATTAATCGTTGCCCATCCCTACATCTATTATATCTTAATATAGATAGTATATAAAAATGCATATTGATTTTTTTTAATGCATTGCGTCAACAACAAATTATATCATTAGTCATCTGATTAATGCATTGAACCATAGATGTATCATTACCCCCCTAGATATTATGGTATTTATTTCAGATAAACCCACTGATGGTCATTTTACGTCAGTTACTAGACGGTCCATTTTGCAGTGTGTAACCAGACTTTCCAAAAGTCTAGTCAGAGGTCTGTTACTCTAGAATTACAGACTCCTTTGCACCAGTTAGGTGACTTATACTGGACCACAGCACTGTGTGTGTTTTGGTTGAGCTGTCGTTTTTGGACATGCGGTGAGCTCGCCATGTGGGAATGTGCAGAATAAACTGTACCAGGCTGTGAAATGTAGAGCACTGCCATGACGGCTCAGAGAAAAGTGAATTTTTTTAACTTGTTGCCACTGTGTTGAGTTCCTCTCTGTTTATTGCCACTGTATTTACTGTTCTCATTTCTATGGGCCAAACGTAGTGTCTAACCCCTATTGTTTTTATTGGCGGACATTTTTTTAAATCAGTTTCCTCTGCTGTTCCTCTGTATGGCATCCTGTAGAAGCATTTGGAATGAAGTTATAAGGTTTGGGATACTGATTGGTGGTGGTCTGAATTAGGGATGGACATTTTTCAAAAATATGGCATTTGAATATTTGGGCTCATAAAAATCGAATATTTGAATATTCGTTTATTTAAATGATGTTATTTTTAAAGGGATACTTAAAAAAATACTGTAAGGAAAGTCCATTCATTTTTCCACACTGTAAAAAAAAAAATATTTTCAAGATTTGTTTTCACAACATTTTTTCTTTTGTCAAATCAACTTAAATAATTTATTTAGTTTAGATAACGTATTATTTTGAGTTTCTGATGATTAAATGAATCTCCTTCATTGTATTAACTCACTTTTTCCAGTTAAATCAACTTAAAATTTTAAGGCAACCAGGTTACTTACTTTTTTAATATTTTTTTACAGTGTGGAAAGATGAATGTATTTTTAAAATGGGTCATTTATGTGGAAGAAATGTGAAATTATTTTTGAATTTGGAGCTTTCTAGAACAACTCCCAGAATGCACTTGCTTCGCTGCCCTAGGAGGCCACGCCCACTGGTAACAGAGCACCGTTAAACAACAAATCTAGGGTAATAGTGAGTCTCCGTGATGAGTCTGCCAGAAAATGTGTTTCGTGATCGCCCAAAATGTCAGAGATTGGACTTTTGCGTTCTACAGTCGCCATTCATCATGTTTACTGTGGCGAGCGGGACGAGCGAGGGCCACGGAGAACGCCACAATTACTTTTTATGTGATTAATTATTACATAATTGACAAAAGTTTGAGTCTGAATTCTTTGTGATGGTAAAAATGTTTGTTTTATAATTGCTTTGTGAATGTTGTACAAACAGAACTTACAAAAGCCAAGCTGTGAATAGGCCAGTTTTTCTCGTTTTAGATGTCAGTCATGTTATTATTTATTCACAAAAAAGAACAGCTGTTTTTCAATGTCTGTTATAATACATTTGCTCAGATCTACTATAATTTTCTCACTACATATACTTAGATATCCATGATTTTTGCGCTAGGGATCTTTTCAAGGAAAGCTAAAACTTTTATGTTTCATGTGCAACCTGATTCTACATTCACATATCACATAGTTCCTGTTCTTTTGAGTCTCAATGCCTATATGCACTGTTTATCCTCTGCTCTTGACCTGTTAGTAAGTTCCCATACTCTTATCTGTCAGCTGTCGTAGCTGTTCACCTGTGATGTGTTTATCAGCGGAGGAGTCGTGCATGTCAGCCTTGCACATTCACTCACTTGCTCTTGAATTCCGATGACGAAAGTGGGGAAATCTCACATTTATGACACTCAGTTTAACGTACCATCACTGAGAGTGGATTTTAAGTTGAGCTTGGGTGATTATATTTAGCCTATATGACAATAATTTTTATGGCAGTTTAAAGTTCCTGTTGATAGGCCTATATAAAATATAGGTAACACTTTACAATAAAGTTCTTTAGTTAAATGGATTAACCAACACGAACTAACAATGAGCAGTACATTTGTTAGTGTATGTATTAATCTTTGTTAATATTAATAAATTGTTATTAATAATAAAAGTTTACAGTGCATTAACTAATGTTAACAAGTACAACCTTTGATTTTAATAATCTGTTACAGGGTTTCCGTGGGGTCTTAAAAAGTCTAAAAAAGTCTAAAAAAGTCTAAAATTTCAAAATCACAATTTAAGTCTTAAATTTGCTGAAGTATTGTGTTCTAGGTCTTAAATCTTTTTAAACGGGTCTTAATTTTCTTATGTCTATGTAAATCTCATTGAAATGATCCTGTAGCACTTTGGATTGTTTTTTTTATTTATATTAGTTGTAGTTCTTAATTCCCTGTATTATATGACTACAAAATAGACCAACATGCAACAGCCAATC
Source organism: Hybognathus amarus (assembly GCA_030378365.1). Classification (NCBI taxonomy): domain Eukaryota; kingdom Metazoa; phylum Chordata; class Actinopteri; order Cypriniformes; family Leuciscidae; genus Hybognathus; species Hybognathus amarus. The sequence goes on along the minus strand of JAQIUQ010002563.1, from coordinate 176,037 downwards.
AGTTTTGAGGTTTTGTGTTATTGGCGGGTATCTCAGATACCACAGACGGACATAAAACGGATTTCATTCAGCTATGGGGAAGTGAAGTTTAGCGATACTTGGCTTAAAAAATCTGAATTTAGGATCTGATTTTGCTGATTTGGATTTAGCTTTTTGATCAGAGCCAACACTAATATCAGAGGTGCTCTGGGTTCTCCACACGGCGACATGACACCAGTCCTACATTGTTTCAAACGATGTTTCCTAAAGATAAAACGGCCTAAATTACGAGCTTTGGAATAGGGCATTTTATAAAAACAGAAACAGAACAAATTTCCAAAATCACGGGACCGCTTGTACTGATTTTCGCCAAATGTATAGTTTGAATAAATTAAATTACTTTGCGAATAATTTTGAGACTCGTTAACGCGTTTCCTTTGTACGTTTTTACACGACTTAGCACGCTAGTCGTGATTTTTTTTTTTTTTTTTTTTTACGTTTACGTTTTGTTTTTTTCGTGATATAGGTCTTAAATTTCATTCATAATGGTCTTAAAACGGTCTTAAAAAGTCTTACATTTGACTTTGTGAAACCTGCAGAAACCCTGTATTAGTAAAAATTATTTATATTAACTAAGATTAATAAATGCTGATTCAAGAAATATTGTTCATTCTTAGTTAATGAACCTTATTGTAAAGTGTTAAATATATTGTTAATGTCCGGAAAGATGTTGAGATGTATACCCTTTTTAAATCTAAATATCACCCAGCTTTGCTCTGAAATAAGGGGCTGTATCTGCTGTTCTCAAGTTAGAGATTGCCAGGAGACTTTCTACTGGGTAAGTTAATATTTGACTTCAGTCAGATAACAGTAACCTACATCTCTGTAGCTGATCCGTTTGAAGGCCTTAATTACGATTGATTCTCTTATTACATAATCTTTTCTCATAATAATGATGGTGATGTATTAAGTCGGGACTGTATGGATTGAATTCCAGTGCTCTTTGAGTGAAGGATGAAGTGTTTTGTCTTTCTATAGTGTGTGTGTACTGGAGTGAATGAATGCTGTCTTGTCAGGTTGATTTAGTTTCCACAGCCTCAGGTGCAACTGTGAACTGCAGTGAAACAAGTCTCAACTTTGTTTAGAGAAGAGTGTCTAATTTTTTCTCACACTTTCTTCTTCCTCTAGGTCAGGTGATTAATTTGACGGAGTTCCTATAAATCATGATGAACCATATTACTAAAAAGCATTAGGATATTTAGTAAAGTTTAGTAGGAATTTGAATGCATATACTGTATATTTTTCCACAGTTTTCCACATATTTAATTTATTAAAAGGCAAAATGTGGATGTCTTGATTAAAAGTGATTCCAGATATATCAACTGCTTCAATGGAAGCTTTTTTAAATATCCAATATATTGATATAATAGTTAAACCAAACATTTATGCTAGATATGTAGATATAATATTGTTGGATTTGCCCTGAAATAATATTTAATCATTTATTTACATATACATATGCATGAAGAAACAAATAGCAATAATTACTTAGCCTATATACTTAGCCTATTTCTTTCTGAAACATTAGAAAACATAATTTAAATACTTTTTTTGGGTATTGAATCAGAGATTTATATTGGTTCATTAAAATGGACAGTTTGAACAGATTCACAGAAACTAATCGAACGAATTATACATTTGAAAGAAAGTTTTCATCAAGAAATTTCACATATTGACTTTTTCTATTTTCAGATTATGAGTAAATAATAAGAAATACAGGGAGAGAAATTTTTCCCTGTTTTAAAAAGTCAGGTTTCAGATTTCTTATGAGAGATGCGCTCAAAGTTTTCTGTCAATTCCGTTTATTGTCTTCATAAGATAACCAATAATAGTGTGCCTTCAGGTGCTTTAATCCATTTTCCATTCAGCGCGTCACGTTCGGGTGCGACAAACAACACAATGAAACTCAATCCAAGATCAATGTTCCTGTTTTTATACTTTATTTGTAGAAAAAGCTCTATGGTTTTTCATAAAAGTACTTTATTTTACTGAAGTTTCTAAATCATGAGTCTTTCTCTTCGGGTGTCTGTTAGATCACACTGGAGTAGAGAGCACTATGAATTGTTCTTCACATGCACAGTGAATTAAATTTGCAACTGTGAAAAGAAAAGGCTAAATAATCTGTTGCATAGATATGATACACTAAGCATCAATATATGAAGAGTTCAGATGCAAAACCCTCTAAGTGCCATTTGAAATTTTCTTCTAAATTGACCATTTTTATCAAGCTTGTATATTTAAGTTCAGTAATTTCACTTAAATGGCAATGAAGATTAGAGCCCGAACCGATAAAGGATTTTGAAAGCCGATACCGATACAAATATTTTGGGGTTTTAAAATCCAATATGCCGATATATCGGCCGATATTTTTATTTATTTATTTTTTTTCAGAAACGCGCAACAAAATATTAACAGATTTCCCTAACATAGTTATTTGTAGTCATTTATGAGTTTTAACTAAAATAATATGATTTTAAAAAGAGATTATTTATTTAGGCAGAAAAAGTTCAATGGAGTTTCCAAGCTCATTAATGTTAACGTTAGTGGTCTTCCACTGATGATAGTGGCATTAGCTTGCTTTGTGGTTAGCTAGTCTATGATTAGCCATAATTAAGCAATAGATTACATCATACTGCAAATTGTAAAACATACATTTTCAATATAACAGGCCAAAGAGAGATTATTGAAGCGTATTTCATCCGTTTTAATTGTATTTTTTAAATATTCATTTATCGGCCATTATAACTGCTGATACTCGATATTTTGGAAAATGCCTAATATCGGCCGATCTTGGCCGATATATCGGTCTGGCTCTAATGAAGATTACCTATTAATTGTCATTTATGTGAAATTACTGAACTTAAACATAAAAGCTTGATAAAAATGGTCATTTTAGAAGAAAATTTCAAATGGCATTTAGAGGCTTTTGCATCTGAACTCTTCATATCTTCCCCTTGTTTCCTGCATTTTTCCATGCGAAGCGTGACTTCACGCAATGATTCCATGTTGCTTTAAGCACATCATTCTGTGCACCGGATGATTTTAATCATTTACATTAAAAGCACACTCTTTTTACGACTAAAATAACAGTCAAGGGTAAAAAATAAATAAATAAATTCCCCAAAATTAAAACGGTAAAAACGGAATTTGGGAAAAAATAAAGCGGATTTCATAGGGCCCTAAAGCGGAATCTAAATTTTAATTTTATACCCAAGTATCTGATTCCTGACCTTAAGTATCTTAATTTTCAATTCCCTACCCTACTCCCTTCTCATTTATAAGTAGAGAGGATGTTAGTGTGAGACAGAGTTACTCTGAGTAAATCTCACCGGTGTCAGCATTACATCATTTTCTGCCCTGAAGAGACGAGTGAGTCATTTGACTCGGGGTGTTGAAAACCGCCTGTTTCTGGGTTGTCTGTGCTCTGTTTAGACCTGTGATCATTCCTGTCATTTGGGAAGGGAAACTTTATGACTTTCCACAGAAGGTGAGATTAAGTTCAAGTGTTTACAGATCCAGGTCACTGATTCAAGAGCAAAATGATGACCAAATGCAAGGATAATCGTACAATAGGATCCACAGTGCTTTAAAATTTTAATTAAAAAAATTTAATTTAATTCAAAATTAATTTTAAATCATGTGTATCCTATTGTTCAGTCATAATTGCATTGGTCTGGTATTAGAATTATTAATTGCATTTTCTTTTCCACCAGTCAGGTCATCTTCATTTATAGCGCTTTTAACAATATAATATTGTTTCAAAGCAAATTGAAATTAAAGTAACAGATTGGTTTGGTTTTACAGTAGCTCTAGAATAAAGTCCAGCAAAAGGATGATTGATTCGTTTGGTCGCAATGATCATTAGTTATTGACTATAACACGACACCGTTCTAACAGAAAACTCTTAATGCGATCCGGCCGCTCATCCGCACAAAACAGTGCCTGGGGGCTTAGAGAACGCAAACCATGAAATAGGTTCCAAGGTACAAGTCTTGAAAAATGTGTAACACAAATTAGGGATGTGCACGAATATTTGAATTTTCGAATATTCGATATGTAATTATTATTCGAAAAATAAAATACTATTCGAATTTTGAATACGTTGCTTTGCTGGCGTAAATGCAGTGAGTCCATGATAAATCCTAAGAACTAACTCGCAGTTACAATTAAATGCACTGGATGGCGCTGTGGAGTGTGTTAACAAGTTGTCTGTATTTGATCACATAATGTTGTCGTCTGCCTCGCGAAGTTTGGAATTAACGTTACTTGAAAAGGATCTTACTAAACGGAATTACTTTTGATCAAATTAATTAATTAATCTGAGTTATGATATCATCACCATGAGAAATCACATGAAATCCAAACAGTCGAGTGAGGAAAGATAACGTTAGCTGTTCATCACTGCATCACAACTGCAGGTAAGCGCAGCTGGACCCCGCGTGATCTAAGATGTTAACTTATCTAATAGCAAAATGATTTTGAGACACACTTATTTTAAGTTTCGTTGGGGGAGACCGGTTTAAGAACAGAAAATGCAAAGTGCTGTTAGAAACACCGTTCTCTTTGTGTCTCTGAAACGTCTGTCAGCGCGACGTCTTTTCTCACTCAAGCATAAAGTGCTGGCGGCGCCCCTGCATGTAACGTTAGATATTATTGTTTTTCTCAACATAAACGTGAAACAATATAAAGACGATAATCAGTCATTTGCTGACTCTGTGTAACGTTATAGGTGTACGTTCTGTACGATATCTGATGCAATCTGCTTTATTAGGTTTTTTTTTCGCTCGTGCTGCTTGAGCATGCTTTTAATAATGCTTTTTTATATATGTATATATTTTGTTTACTCATTAGGCCTACTGTTTAATGTTTTCAACTAAAAGAAAACTTTAATTACTTTTGTGAGCTTGTTGTGTATTGCCTAATTGTAAGCTTGTCCAGAAATGGTGACAAAAACGTAAAAAAAAAACTTAAAAATAACGTCTTTTTTGTTAAACATAATTTAAATAAACGAATATTTGAATTTTTGAGACCCGAATATTTCGAATGCAATATTTAGAAAAATGCCCATCCCTAATACAAATTTATAATACAATAAACTAAATTTTTATTGCTTGTCTATGCAGCCTAACATTGAATTATAGAAGTCTATAATGTGTTATGTGTATGCTATAGTTCAAAGAGATGTGTTTTTAGTCTAGATTTGAACTGACAGAATGATAGCATTGCTTGTTTAACTCTCTTGTTGAGAGTGAATGAATCATTAGATGCAATTTTTCCATTTTTCCAGACTTCTCTTCCTGGTTTCCCAGAGTAAACTCATATTAAAAACGCCATTGTTGCTCTTTTTCTTTCATGTCATTGTGAATGCATGGCAGTCTATAGAGCTGAGATACGGCCCGCTCCAGTTGCTCATTGTCTTTTTCTTGCTCATTTCCTGTTTCAAGGTGAAGAATTCTTCTCCCTGTCTACAATCACCTGTTATCTTGTTCTGGTTATTTCCGTCAATGGCCATTTAATGCTTCCTATTAACGTGTCCATTATTCTCACAGTCTCTGTCCATTATAGCAATTAAATTCTCCATTTCAGAAAGGATATCTGTCATTTTCTTGCCATAAAGACACGGTTCGGTCGTTCCTGTCGTGTAGCATTTTTTCAGCTCTTTAACTTTTTAAGAATTCATCAAATCATTCGACTGACATTAAACATTTAAATGTTGTTGAAATAATGTCAGTTTATGAAAAACACATGAATTCAACTTCAAAACAACGTTGAACACCATATAGTTGAAGTGATGTTGATAACTCACTATGGATTCAATAGAAATATAAAACAAAAAATTGAGTTGTTGTAAGTCAAATCAACATTATTTGGAGGCTACAACCTCAAAATTCATCGTTTATCCAACACTGGCACCTGCGTTGATTCAACAGTGACTTGACGTTAAAATGCCAGCTGGGTTTATTAGTTAAGATGATTTTGGTCAAGTGATACTGAGGGGTTAAAATTAGCTATGGATTAAAACTCTATTCCAGTGAAAACATGTATTGTTTGAAACATTTTGATTAAAGACAGTAATAAGTGAAGAAATTCTTCAGAATAAAATTGCCCATGTTTCATTGTTGAGGTCAGTCTAGCACATGCAGACAATCATCCACTCAAACCAAAGCAAGTGAGGCTTGTGTTATGATATCTACTGTTTTTATGATGCAGGGTTTTGTAATATTTGTTACTATGTTTTGTGTTGACGTTGCAGCATTTCCATTCTAATCTAAAATCAAATTTCTCCTAAGGGAGACAATAAATGCTACTTTACCCATGAACCTAATATGATTTAAAATTATAAACCATATTAAGTTAAAATCTTCTAAAAATGATGGTTTTCGTATTTTATCCATCTAAATGCATATGCATTATCCATGCATGATGGGACAGAAAAATGTACAGGTTAGTCGTAATGACCCGTCACAGAAGCAGGCCCGACTCTGTTGGTTTCGTGGTTGCCATGACGCCGGACACGGACTCTGAGGAATCATTCATGTCAAATAGCTCATTGAAAAGAGTTGCTTGGAGAGCGAGAGAATGGAAAAGTGTGTGGATCTTGGCGGCGGTTGAGATTGACCTGCTGTAATTGTGAGAGTCTCGAGGACACGCAGGGCTCATCTGTGACGGTTCAGTGTGTGTGTGTGGAAGAAGCCAGAGGCGAATTAGAAAACAATACTGCAGATGGTACCGTCAACACTTCAACCTGTCTATTGTTTAGCTGAGCAGTGTTTTTTTAAGGTGGGGTAGAATTGTGACATGGTGGAAACAAGATCTTTAACTAGGAACAAGTTTGGTGAAATGAGTGATTGCAGAACCCAGGGAAAACTGTTAATCACTGTTCTGAACTTCCAAGTAAATCTGTGATGTTTTCCATAGGGATGCGCCGATAATCAAATTCCGTTTATTTCATGTTATATTCATGGGCAATTACACAAATGTTGTAATGCTTTGGTAATTTTGGCATCACAACATTAAAATGCATGACTCTTAATTTTGTAATGAATAGTTGATGAAGTTATTTAGTCTAGATGAGATTGCTTATGATGACAAATTAGGAAAAGTGATTTTCAAGAAATTGTGCTTTTAAAGAGTTTTAATCTCTAATAGGGGTGCACGATATTGACAAAATGGTGATATTGCAATATCGATAATGAATATTGCGATATTGATATTCATTAAAATGACACAAGAGCACTAATTTAGTAGATAAAGTGAGCATTTCTTGGACTGCACATAAAAACGGCAACATCGCGTCATTTTACGTAACGTCAGGTCAGGAGCCTCAGCCTCGGCTCAGTGGCGAGTACACCTGTGTTCAGTGAGAGCGGCCGTGAGTCAGTGTGTTTTCGGTAGTTTTTGGATTTTAATTTTTCACAGTCATGGTAAATTATTGTATTTGTGGAGGTTGCAAAAACTTCCGGCCTGTCGGAACATTCGAGTCCACAGGTTTTCAAACAAGGAAAAGGACGAGTGCTGTATATCTTTCGTGCCTTGTGCGGGTTTTGCAGGTGAAGAGACGGGATTTCTCTTCCGCATCGAGCTTCGAAGAAACGTGGTCGTGTGTAGCGTTCACTACAGATCGGAGGACTATCATCCCGGCGCTATGATGGAGTTTAACATGTTTTCCTATTGCTTGAATCGACTGCGTTCCCGCCCGTTTGCGCAGTGTTGGGGAAGCTACTCTGAAACTGTAGTTTGACAAGCTACAAGCTACTCGTAAGTTAAAGTAGTTTAACTACAGTCAAGCTACCCGTTTGAAAAGTAGTTAGCTACACTACAAGTTACAATCAAAAAGTAGCTACATTGAAACTACTTTTGCTTTTTGAACAACGTATATTATAAATAACTGAATAAGTGTCTGAGGAATATTTTAAGTAAAATATTTAGTGTTTAAAACAAGGCAATGCAATTAATGCAAAATAATTAATGCAATTTCAAAGAGTATTGTTTTATTACACACAACACTCAAATATCTCTGACTGTTTGTCAAAAGTGCAACAAAAAGCCTACACCACTGCAAGAACGAAATATACATCCAACGTAAATTGCATGTAGAACATTTCTCAAAAATACCGATTGAACTTGGCCAAATGAGGCCATGCGGGTAATTAACGTTAGTTGTTTCTCCATCCTCCAAATCTGCCGTCACGTCTTGCTATTTAATCATAATACCCTCTTTTGTACGTCAGTGAACCGTTAGCCGCAAGATGCGTGATTAAACAACAGGTGGCGGTAATGGCAAAAAATGAGTTTGTAATCTAACAAGAATATCCTTGCATCGCGCAGATTCGCGCAGGCTCGACAATGTAGCAATGTAGCTTTTGCTCGCGCTACACCGCTACTTGCTGCAAAAAGTAGTTAGCTACTGGAAAAGTAGCTACACTGTTTAAAAAGCAACTGAGCTACTGCCAAGCTACTGAAAAATGTAGTTAAGTTAGTAGCTATGCTACTTGTAGTTAACTACTCCCCAACACTGCCGTTACGTCACGCCCGCCATGCCCATTTTCAGACGTGGAAGTAAAATTTTCTCACTAAAGCCACTCCACAAGTTTCTTTAGCATATTTATAAGTATATTTTATATTTTCTAGATGCTACATTGACTCCTTGGGTCCTCTAACCTGCAATATGCCCTTTAAATCAGCGTGCTTTCCTTTGCTCAGCTCTTAAGTAACTTTCAGGCTTTAAGGGTCTCTGTGTGTAATGGGCTGCTGAGAGGCTCACTGAGATAATGCTGATAGCCGAGTCATTGGAGCAGCAGAGACCCCCTTTAGAACGAGAGTGAGATAAAGCTGCTTTATAGAGCCCAGAAACCTGTAGCCCTGCCACATGGTCATTCCTGTGGAGATAGTCCATGGGATTTCTCTAGGATTTATTTTCCCCGTTCCTCAGGACATGGTATCTTCATCTTGCATGGTTGAGATTGTTCTGCCAAAGTCTTTGTTCAGTCAGAGAAGCCACATGTTGATTTAATTTCGTTCCTGGGTCGGATCAGATGTGAGGGAAACGATGACGGAACATGTGGACCTCTCGCTGTCAGTCTTTTCAGGAACTCCTGAGTCTGGTCTGACCTTCACTAGTTTCCTGATTCTTTTTTTGGCCTGAGATTTTTTTAACCACGTTGTTTATTTTTTATTGAACGATTTAATTTTTTAGACAACAGTTGAACTTTTAGACATAAAAAAAGTTTGCATATGTGTTTTTATCATATTTGATATATCAGGCTTTAATGCCTCGTAGAAAATGATATTGGAGAATATGGAACTCATATTTGAGGGGAAAATATATGGCCAAAAAGTAAGACGAAATGTAATGTTAATCAATGATATCTTTATAACAGTAAAGCAGACTACTTACATAAAAAATATATATACAAGCTTAGTTTTTGCTAAACAAGTGTAAACTATCAGTCAGAAGACAGAAAGTATGTGGAACATAATGTTGATAATTTGGAGGCCTTAATTTTGTGTTTTGAATATAATACAGCAATTGTTTTTGGTTAATACTAGCATTAAAACTTAATATTGAGTTGAAGTTTTATTTGATTTAAGAGTTTGTTTCACTGAATCCAATGATTCATTTAAAGCATTATTTAAAATATGGCATTTTTCAGATATTAAAATCTGAAAGTAAAAAATATGCAGGCCTAAATATTGCTGTTTGCACTTTTATATTGGTGCATATAACTCTTCTTCCATTTTTTTTATTTAATGTTAAGCACTGCCTTGACTACTTTAACTAGATTTGTACTGTATTTTACTGAATCTATTGGCTTTTTGATTGAAATGAAGATTCCAGATTTATTAAAAAAAATTCACCCCTTTTAGCTTTAAGCTTTTTTCTGAGAAAGATGTATAAATATCAAAGTAAAATGGCTGAGAAATATCTCATGTATCAGATTGTGAAGGTGTCAGAATTCCCTGTTCCCTCCTCTTTATCCGTTTAAGAGTTGGAGGAGTTTTGCTTGTGTGCCGCTTTCAGGGATGGATGGAGTGAGAGAGGTCGTCTGGAACGAGACGTGCTGCTGTAATTGCTCGCATGTGCTGCACATTTGAGTCTTTTAGGAGGTTCACTTCACTATCCTGTAACAGGAACAACAGCCAGGGTGGAAAAACTCAAATGGAGACGGATCACATTCTGATCAGAGTTTGTCTGGGTACATTTTGTAGAAGTGTGTAGGGGTGGGGAAAAAAATCGATTCTCGATGCATCGCGATGCGGACTATCGACGATCCCTGAATCGATTCACAAATATCCCAAAATCGATTTTCCAAAAAAAAAAAAAAAAAAATTATATATATATATATATAAAAACGTAATATTGACGGAAACGCGAAAGACGGAAGTGCAGTGACCGGACCGTCTGACGCGTGCACATAACAGAGACGCGATGGCGCGCAAGATCCAAACACCCTCCTTGTTAGGTTAAAAGCTGACGTGTGGAAATATTTTGGCTTCTGACGTTGAAGAGGGAAAGGAACTGGGCAAGAGCCACGCTAGTTGTAAGCTTTGTAGAATAAAACTAACAACGGAAACACGACAAATATGACAAGCCATATGACACGTTTCCAGCCAGAGGAGGAATAACACTCGGCTGTACCGGTCGTTATAATATTAATTTACTACAAGTAAGTTAAAGTTATGCTCCTAGTTCAGGCACACGTTTATTTTCCTGTTGGTTCTTTGGAATGCTAATAAAATATATTGTACGTTAATTCTTTATGGGTAATTACTTTGTACATTTAAAGGAAAGTATTTATAGTCACACACACAAAAGATTCAGATAATCGATTTGTAACATTATAAATGTCTTCACTGTAACTTTTGATCAACTTAATTTAATTTATCCTTGATAAATAAAAGTATAGATTTCTTTTTTCTTTCTCCCAAAAAATGTAAGAAAATTCTTACCGACTCCAAACTTTTAAACTGTATTGTTTAATGTTACAAAAGCTTTCTATTTCAGATAAATGCTGTTCTTTTGAATTTCTGGGTGATTCTCTGAATCGGGTACCCTTCAAGCCCCACAAACTTGCTTCAAAGATTTTCAATTGAAGGAAATCACAAAATGCATTTTAATGCTGTCAATTAATAGAACCAGGTGCCTTTGCATTATAATGCAACACAATTGTTCAAAAAATTATTTAAAGATAATGGTTTGCCTAAGTAGTAGACAACAAGCATGTTTGCATGTCTTCACTAACCATCATTACATTTTCATTGAATATCAAACAAATAAAAAGTGCAATTAATACCAAAATGATACTGGTCTAGTGTATTTTTGTTTACTGTTGTAAAATGGAAAATCAATAATCGCTAATTGAGAATCGTTAATAATCGAAAATCGACTGTAATCGAATTGGGGACTTCAATAATCGCAATCGAATATACGGGAAATCAGACAGATTAACCACCCCTAGAAGTGTGTATATAATCCACACAAACTTTATTTTTTAAAATTTTCTTTATTGTAATACTTCATAGCAGTGTGTATATAGATTAACAGCATTAATAATCCGTAGTTAAGAGTATTTTTGTACATATAACAATTAGGGGTGTAACGGTTCACAAAATTCACGGTTCGATACGAATAAACTTGTGCCACGTGTCGGTTCAATACTGGTTTCGGAGTACGTTTCAAATACAGCAAACAGAAAGAAATGGCAGAGAAATTTATTTTTTTTTAATTATATTTTTGTTAAAACTAACATCAGAAAGTATAATATTTTTATCATATGCAGCGAGTGGTATTACTTCAGTGGCGAATTCAAATGTTTTCTTATTTGGCTGTGTAGTCAGTGCTGATCAAGATCGGCTCGCGCTGCATTGGTCCAACACTGATAAGACGGTCTGTCATTTCTACAACCACACAATAACGAGTAGCTCAGATTTTGTTCCGCTTACATCACATTTGCCATTTGATGTTCGGAGCAATGTTGTGGTCACCGCCAGCGTCTCTTACATTTAACGCGCTTGCCACGCGCCTACATTTGAATTACGAAATGTTGGTCGGCAGGAAAAATGAACCGAAAACTGAACCGAAAGCCTCGTACCGACGGTTTCAGATGTCGAATACGTGTATCATTACACCCCTAATAACAATACATGTTTACATTAACAGTTGTATACTATAAAGTAAAAGAGATAGTTCACCCATAATTAAAAATCTGTCATCATTTAATCACCCTCAAGTTGTTCCAAACCTGTATGAATTTCACATAATAAGAATATTTGCAGAAGAATGTCAGTAAACCAAACACTTGATGAACCCCATTGACTTCCATAGTATTTTTTGTGTGTGTGTAAAAGTGCAGAGGAAGGCTTGATCTGGTCTGAGGTCTGGTCTTGATCTGGTCTTTATGATAATGTGCATTTGGTTTCTAGGAGCACTTTAATGTTTGAAACTGTAAGCGGGAGGAATGTGTGATCGTAACACTGTATTTGTAGTATTAATGTTTAATCTGCAACAATATTTGAGTTTATTTACAGTGCTTTTTCTTGCAAGCTAAACTGAAAAAAAGCTACATGCACGTGCCAGTTTTCAACCAGATTAGCAGTGTGAACCCAATTTGTTTGCCTCTTGTTGGGGTCCAGCGTTTCTTTTGAACTTTGTTTTGAAATATAAGCGCATCTGTTTCTGTACCGAATCTTCCTGCATCGCTCCTCAACTTTTGACTTCTCACTCTGGATGAGGTCGCAGCAGGCCTTCTCATCCAAGAGCTTGAAATCGAATGCGGACCGGGACGCTCGCTCGTCTCAAGGGAGAGACCGGGAGGATTTTCTTCATGCTTGATCTCAATGCTGAGGTGTCTGCTGTGAGTTCAGCACGACTCCAGATTCAGACCCTCACCTTGTCTCGTCTCATCTGAGCAGAGCTGTCAGCCACACTTTTTATTGTCACTGTTACCACTAGTCTTTGTAGCAAGGCGGTTTTCTCAGGAGGAGAGTGGTGGGAAAACCACTGGTAGATACAAAAATATAACGACGAACAATGAAATCTATGTGATGGAGAGGATCTCTTTGGGAAATGTATCAAATTATGGGGAAAATTAGTAGATAATATAATATTCTTAGTAGTCCAGAGTCCTAGTATAGAAAATATAATATCTACAAAATAGATTTGGTTTGGAAATTTAATTAAAGAATTCAATTTTTGCATTTTGAAGAGAAAGTCCAGTGCTTCATCCTCAAGTTCTTGTGTAGATAAGTGTTATAAGAAGCATTAGCTTAAATTAGAATATGGTACCAATCAAGTTTGACAAAAGACTTTCCTGAGTAGTAGGTACATAACTGTAATGAGCTACCATTATTTTCCTTTTTATTATAGCCATCATGGCTTTATTGTCATTATTACATTGTCCAAGTACTGTTTTTTTTGTTAAAGTGCTATTTATTTGTGTCTAAATAAATACAATAAAAACCTAAAAAAGAAATATGTATGGTAGGATGCTGCAATCGATCGGCCAAGAGATCGGCTCATCGGCTGATCATAACAATTTTTGACTTTCGATCGGTTACTCACTAACTTGGCCGATCTTACAAACCGATCGCGATTTGATGACGTCAACACGTGAGGGATCGTACGTGATACTTATATTGGAGAATGTTTAATTAAACCTTATTTGTTACATCAGACTTCTCCATGTTGGAGTTTAAATGTTTCTATTTATTTTATTCTCTTTAACATTGAACAATGTTTAATTAAACCTAATGAGTTGTATCAAATCACTTCAATTTGTTATTTTAGGAGTTTAAATGTTGTTTGATTTTTTTATTTATTTATTTTGTCCTGCTCAGACTTGTATTGGGACGATGTTTAAGTTACATCAGACTTCTCCATTTTAGGAGACTAAATGTTTATTTTGTCCTCCACAGTATTGGACAATGTTTAAATAAACCTTATGAGCTGCATTAAACTGTTCCATTTTGTTTATTTGTCTTATATTAAGTCAATTAAGCATCGGAAATCGATGTCGATTATCGGCCGATCACCATGACAAGAAATCGGTATCTTGAGTATTGGCTGCAAAAATCCTGATTCGGAGCATCCCTAATGTATAGATCAAATAGTGTCTTAAAGTAATAGTTCACTTTTTAAAAAAAAAACTTTTGCTGATAATTTACTCACCCCCATGTCATCCAAGATGTCCATGTCTTTTCTTTCTTCAGTTGAAAAGAAATTAAGGTTTTTGATGAAAACATTCCAGGATTTTCTCTATATAATGGACTTCAATTGGGTCCAAACGGTTCAAGGTCCAAATGAGAGTTTCAGTACAGCTATAAAGGGCTTTAAACGTTTCCAGACGATGAATAAGGGTCTTATCTTAGGACCCTTCGAGTCATGACTCGAAAAAAGATTTATTCATTTTGATGAATGAGTTCAAACAGGAGAGTCACGAACGCTCATCACAGAACAGAGCAAGGCGAGCATTTGAGCTTATGAAACTTAAACTTTTTAATTTATTTTTTAAATGAGCGATCATTTCGCTAGATAAGACCCTTATTCATCGTCTGGTGTCGTTTAAAGCCCTTTGAAGCTGCACTGAAACTCTCTTTTGGACCTTGAACCGTTTGGACCCCATTGAAGTCCATTATATGGAGAAAATCCTGGAATGTTTTCATCAAAAACCTTAATTTCTTTTTGAATGAAAAAAGAAAGACATGGATATCTTGGATGACATGGGGGTGAGTAAGAAGTGAACTACTCCCAACTTATTTCTTTCTACTATAACATTGCCCAGGGATTGAAAGGGATGATTATAGTGATGTGTTGCGCACACCTGATGTGTTTGTGTTCAGTCACCTTCCCGTTTAATTTAAACACTCCGAGTGAAGTTTACAGTGCAGAAACAGTCTAACTGGATGGATAATAGAACGTGCCGTAATGTGTTTGACCTGTGCTGCTAATTCTGAGAGGTCAAGGAACTATTATGACCAGTGGTACGAGAAGCCCAAGTTCAGCCGTTTAGCATCAATTAGATGTGGAATGCTGGGAATCCAACAGCTTGTTTTCCGGAATAACAAGATAGCGGAGCAGAGCCGCTCTGTGCAAATATTGAAGAATTCTTTCCATGCCGGCCCACCAGCGATCACAAATTGGAGTGGGTGGACTGTGGGAAAAATCTCCAAACAGAGAAATAAAATATACAAGGAGCTATTAGATAATGCTCTTTTTTATATTCTTTATTCCCCTACGATATTTATACATTTTTAAAAATGAGATTTTTTGGCCCTCTTAAAACACTATTTTATTTTATTTGTCTATTAATGAAGTGGACATACTGTAAATGTGACCCGCAAGAATTGTGTTCTAAACCATCACTTTTCTGAACCAACAGATGTCTTTTCTATCACATCTGAAATTAGTATTTTGACCTGAAAATGGCATTTGATCAAAATATTCTGTTCAAAAGTGATGTTTACACTATACACATCTTATATTTCATCTAAGACTTTTTTCTGACACTGAGAAAAACACTAAGAAAACATTTAGTGGCAGAATTGTTGGTGTACATTGTTGTCAACATTTTAACACAGCAATTTGCTGAGGTTCAATTTTGAAGTTTATTTCATTGTTTAGATTATTGTAAATGTTAACAATTCATATTTCTATGATACACTCTTAGAAGAAAGAGGTTCTATATAGAACCTTAAAAGGTTCTAAAGCACTACGTATTTGGAAACCCTAAAATGCAATGCATCAATGATCACAAAATTCAAGATATGGGGGTAAAAATTTAGTTAATCAATATCACACGAAGAGTGCCATTTCAGTTTTTATCCTCCAAAATCAGCATGATTAAAATGTGATATTAAGTTACTACAACAGTTTAATAAACAATAATTTAATTACAACTGCAAAATGTTGCAGAATAATGTAATATATGACCTTTAAAGAACCTTTGTGCCAAAAGGGTTCTTTCAGTTCATTATCATCATTTTTTGCATAAAAGGTCCTTTGCAGTTGAGTAAACAACCCTATGCTACATATATAGAACCTTTTTTCTAAGAGTGTAGTAGCAAACGTAAATGATAAAGTCAATTTTATTTGTAGCACTGTTTCACAAAACATTTTCAAAGCAGCTTTACAGAAAATGGTGATATTAACCCTCAAATCGTATTCACTTTATAGCCCTTAATCCTGTAATTGTGGACAAATGTGGGCATAGAGGACTCAGGTGTGATCCTAATTTTTATTTATTATAAATGTTATATCACTGTCTTCGATAAAGTTTTGTCTATCCATTTATGGTGTTTTTTATAAATTTTGGGGGTATTTTTGAATTTATTTACTTCAAAAAGTACCATATTTTATATGTAAGTTATTTCTATGTAAATTAATTACTATGTAGTTTTTGTTAACTACTTTAAAATATCATTCCAATAAGTTCTTAGAGCTAAAACCTAAAGATGAAGTGACTTTGCTGTCACCTGGTGTCTTATTTTGGCTTATTTTAGAATGCTCTAAATTACAGTTTTTCCCATTCATTTCTATGGGTGCCCATTTTTACCCAAATACAAGATTAAGGAGGGGTTTTTTCCACACACTTAACAGTTGGGCGATAATATAGTTTACGTTTTCCGATGATACAAGGAATGTGACCTCCATTAAAGAAAGTGTAAATCTTTTCGCTTTAATAAAAATCAACGCCCCAGGGATATTAAAGAGCATGTAGTGAAAGTATGTATTTCTAAGATCTCTCTGGAGAGTTTTCTCTCGGGTGGAGTGTAACTCTAGACTGTAAGATCTTCTGAATTTACCAAACCTGCTGCTTCATGTGAAATCTCTCTCGTGTTTCCACAGCTTAATCGTGAAGGATTCCTGGAGTCACGCCATGTTTAAGGCCGTGCTGAAAAAGAGCAGAGACAGTGGGAAAAACAAGAAGGATGCAGGTATGAAAACTGATTGGCATACATTTGAATGAGTCAGATTGCCAGCTTCATTGTTGATTCATGCAAAATGAAGATAGTAGACTTGTAAATATGTACTAATTGAGGCGGTACATGAACACAATTGCTTCGGGATGCCTGATCATGTAATGTGAGCGATGTGCGTCGGAGATCTGTCATCATGAACCTGATCAAAGTGTGGGATTTATTCACTGGGATTTATGATGTGGTTTCTGGTTTATGTCACTGTTGTGGAAACAGGTGTGCAGGAGCTCTGGGAGAATAAGGAGGCAGTATATGTGTACACCTGAATCCCCTGGGATAATGGAATGTTGCTATGGCAATAGTTTTGGTGATTTGGCTTTAATGTAAAAGCAAAAATTAAGATTGAAGACCCAAACACAAACAAGTGGTTGTGCTCTAAAACCTAGTTACCTGTCTTCATGTTTTCCTGAAGATCATGTGCTGTCATGTGCACATCACTGTCTGTGCTTTAAACTAGTGAGATCATTTACAATTCATCATGGGGCCTTTGAAACCCCATTAGACAGCGTTACAATGGTTGATTCCCTGAGATGTTGTTTTCAGTTGTAGGAACATGTTCATCATGCATGAATCCTGTTATACACACCCGTTTTTTTCTTCATCTCTCAGCATTGGTGAAAACACTTGTTGCTGCTGCTGTCATCCTCCAGTAAAACTACAGTATTTTGGCACAAATTTATCTGTCATTTGGTAGAAGCTCATCAAATTAGACAGATCTGAACCTGGACAAGGTTGTTTGATCTTCTCATTTTACATTTTAAGCACATTCATTTAGGGCTTCAACGATTAACGCGATAATCGCATCCAAAATAAAAGTTTGTGTTTACATAATATATGTGGGTACATTGTGTAATTATTTTATATATATATATATATATATATATATATATATATATATATATATATATATATATATATATATATATATATATATATATATATAAATACACACATGCTTGTATATATTTAAGAAATATTTTCATACTGTATATAGATTTATATATAATAAATAATATATTTTTTTAAATATACATGCATGTGTGTGTGTGTGTGTGTGTGTGTGTATATATATATATATATATATAAATAAAATACTTATACACTGTGCATCCACATATATTATATAAACACAAACCTTTATTTTGGATGTGATTAATCACGATTAATCCATTTACTTTTGTTCATTATGCTATTTTGGTGTTGCCTCAGATCCAATGTAAATTCTAGGCTCTGAAACAAAAAGTTTATTTTATATAGTGTAGGTTTGTTAATTTTTGTCCATGTTGGTGTCTGTCTTTTGACAGATGAATTTGTGCCAAAATGCTGCAAGGATTTGTTGACGTTTGCATTTTATTCTTTTCATTTAGCTTTCAGTGTGAGGATTTATTATGACTAGTCTCAGACTTGTTATTTTTTCCTTTGTTGCTGTGTTTGTTGTTATCCTTTTAGATTTAGAGCTCTGCTTATTACGACTGGAAATGCTTCATGAAGTCACAGGTCTCTCTCTCTTTCTCCTGTTCTTGATCCCTCCGTTCCATCCCTGCTTGAATGAGGAATGACATGTTTTGTCAGCTCTTGATGTGGTGGTTGCTGGAATCGCTTTGCTTGTCATGTCATTTGCTGACGTCCCGGTGGGGAATTAGTGGCATATTTTTTTACATTCAGGCCGGCTGGGAAATGTGGACTGCAAACTCAAGATGAATAGCAGCACATGTTGTCGAGGCTGTTTTTTCGATTTACTGAATATCATATTGCCGTTCTGAAAGGCTTTAGAGCTCAGATTCAGTCTTGAGTTACTGATGCCTTCACACTACCTTAGACTGCTGAGTAGGACTTGACAATGAAGGTGGCCCGCGGCCAGTGTAAGAGAGGATCGGACCTGTTGACGGATCCATCACTTGTGTCACTAAGCAAACCGAGATGGGGTGGGGATGGCGCAGTGGATAGGACGCATGTAAATAGGACTTTTATGTGGCTTTTAGTCCATATCTGTTATCTTTCTGGGGTGTTGATGGCGCAGTGGATAAGACACATGACTTTGGTGTGAGAGACCCGGGTTCGAATCCACTGTGAGACACCAATGTGTGTCTGAGCAACACACTTAATCCCTAGTTGCTCCAGAGGCGTGCGACCTCTGACATTTATAGCAATTGTAAGTCGCTTTGGATAAAAGCGTCAGCTAAATGAGTAAATGTAAAATGAGATGCAGTTGAGTGAGAGAACATGCATTCTGGTGTTCAAACTGTTTAACGATTATGTTTGCCGCTGTATATATACAGTGCCTAACATTCGTAAAGCACCAAATGCGAAGTAAAAATCGGCACTGGCAAGGCGACATTAACTTTTGAGGCACTTGTCCTTCGGACAAGTAAATTTATGTTTCACTTGTCCATGCACAAAAGTCACTTGTCCTGGTAAAGATTTATAATTTTATCTCAGGGCTGCACGATTTGGGGAAAATGTCATATTGCGATTATTGAGGTCAATATTGCGGTTTGTAATATGCGATTGCGATATAATAAACAAATGGTTTCATGAGTCATCTTGTTTGGTTCTAAACCAAATGCACACACAGATTGTAACTGTCTAACAGGTATTTCATACAGAAATTGAATGAAGTTATCAAACAGTCTGCGCTGCATAAATTATAAATTATATACAGACTACTACTTATTAAAGCTACACAAGTTCTTTAGTCAAGAGCAGTGAGTAATTTTCTCTGTTCCCTTTGTTCTTTCATTAACTTTACTGACAGAACGCTTTATTGGTAGCTGGCCCTTTAAGAGCAGCCGCTGTGGACAGAGACGCGGATCTCACACCGCGCTTCATTCTCTCACGAGTCACAACTCTTTATGTCCATCATAAGACTGCTCTTATGTTATGAAGATACTTGACAAATGACATTTTGGCTTAATTGTGTGTTGTTGATGTTCGTTCAAGCGCGAAAGAGAACTCTGCGCGCGGTCTGTGCATGCGCATTATACTGGCGCGCGTCTTTCTGTGAGTCACATTCAGGACATTCACAGGCAGCGTGAAAAATGTGTTCGTTTCAAATCGGTAAAATTAAATCTGTAAAATAGACGTAACGAGTGGCACATAACGTGAAGTAACATGGCATTTTATTTTGTTTGAAATTTAACTTGTCCGGTCGGACAACTAATTTTCTCTTCTACTTGTCCTACAAAAAATCCACTTGTCCCGGACAAGCGGACAAGCCTTAATGTCGAGCCCTGGTGTCACTCACCAGTTGGCCGGCAACAATTTTATGATTTCTAACAATGCACGTACATGAAAAAATGTGAACAGTGTTCCGGGACAGATGACGGGCCAGCACTTCATCGTAACTAAAGTTTAAGCCTTGGTAATATTCAAGAAGACTCCGAAAGGGCGCACTGTGTGGAAAGTTTTGGGTGCACAAACATCAGATTCACATCATCTTGCACTTGAGTGGACAAATTCACATAAAATTATGTTTGAAAAAAATCAAGTATTCTTGTAAACATAGATGGTTAGATCTTAAGTGAACGTAAATAGTTGAGGAAGTAAATGCATGTGTATAGAATCAATATATTAGATCCGTGCATTCACTCTTAAAGAGACAGCAGCCTAATATTCCTGCTGCTAATGTTAATGCTACAAAGATAAGACAAAAGAAAAAATCACTCACTGTCTTTTGAGTGTTTTACTTAGGGATGCACCGGTGTGTAAATTTTGTTTGATACAGCTTACCAATAATTCTTTATATTTGAAAGTCAATAATCGAAGTATTGGCCGATAAAATATGCAGACTTTGGCTGATTACGCACTAAATTATGCGATCGCATAATCGCTTTTTTCTGGAGGGACTGCCTACTTTTTGGAACAGCTTTTGTGTCTGGGATGTGCTTACGATGCCCTAAGTTGCTGTCTAGTTAATCTAGGTTTTGGAAGAGATCTCAAACAGAGCTCTTGACTAATGTGACTCTAGGTTTAACAGTTAGTGTCTGTGGAATATTGACTTAGTATCGTCTGCCTTGTCCTTAAATGTTAAGGGTCCTTGGTGATTTGTAACAGTAATGAGTAAAGGAGAAAGCCCTGATCTTTTTTTAACTACACGGTAGAGGACAAATGTTGTCGGTTTGGCCTGCAGCGGCTCTCCAGGGAGTTTGAAAGGGATCATGGAAACTCTTCCCTGATGCCAAAGACCACAGCCATTATCCCACACAATCTCCAATCTCAAAGTCAGCCCTTCAGTCTATTTTATGAGCTTCCTACGTAGGCCACATTTTAAGGAATCATAGGCACACTCCCAACATTGAATGACTATCCAAAAAGCATGCCGCTTTATTTTGCATCACATCCTTTGGGGAAGTTGACAATCCCATAATGGACTGGAATCATATTCACCCAAATAAATGGAAAAACAAGTATTGATAAACAGCTCAGTCTTATAAAGAATACTTTTAGTAATGTAAATAGACTCAGTATTTGTGTTTGCTATATATTTCATGTTTATTAGAGTATTGCATTGTAAGCAGTCTTATTTTGGTTTTATTTATATACTATTACAGTTTTTTATTAATATTTTGAATTAGCATTTATTTTTTTTTATTTTCAGTTTTCATACAATAGTTTAATTATAGTAGTTTTTTTGGGAAATATTGTTGTGTTTTGTCATTTATTATGATCATGTTTTGTTTCAATATTACTATTTACACTCTAAAAATGTGGAATATGGACTAAAAACTCACATATGGACAAACCCAGCCATTTGGTTACATTTTTAAATGGTATTTTTAACCCAATGTTTGAGTTTGTCAATATTTGACCCAAAATTGGGTTAAAACAACCCAGTGTTTTTTAAAGTGTAGGTTTAATTTATTTTTAATTTCAGTTTTAGTTTCAATTTTAGTGCTTAAACTTATTTAAGTCGAGTTTTCAATGCGCTTCATGCTTGTGCATTTTAAATCGGTCACTTATAAGTGTAGGTGTGTGTGTGTGTGCAGGTTTTATTTTTTCCAGTCTAGCTTGGCGTGAACATGATCATTGCTTTTTTCTTTGTACATGCTTGAGGTTGCCTTCTCCATTTTGATCCACACCACATCGAAAGGCTTTCCACACATCTGACACATGTCTGTGGGTTTGTCTTTTTCATCTTGTTTTTAAAGTATTCCGGTTGTGGCTTTGAGTTTTAAAGGTGTTGAGAGTCTTTGATCGGCTCTCTGGCTTGTAAAGGTCACATTTCCAGCCGTCGTCACTGTTCTTAATGATTTTGAGCTACTGAATGGATTACGATGTTCTTGTTAAATTTGACCCAAGGATTCATTTGTGGTGTTTTCTGAGGCAAACATTCAAGTAATAGTATTGCTATGGGCCAATGAAATCGGTTTTATTTTTCCCCAATTACATTATCCCCCAGACACACACACACACACAATGGATAAAATAAAATCAATGAATGAATTAATAAATCTATTCAAATGTTAATAAATTAAAATATAACATGTCCTGTACAACACAATATAGGATTTTATTTGTGCCTTACAACATATGTATAAATAATCATGGATGCAAATAATACTCTTAATATTATTTTTTGTTGTGATATTCTTTAAAAATTATGTTTTCAGTATTGCACATTTTAATTATTACTTTAAAAAGTACATTTTACTATACATTAGGAAAATATATCTCTGTCAAACATTTCAAACAACTTGAAGTCCTGATTTGAATAATTGTAATATTTTGATAAAAAGTAATCTCATCTATAATTTTCCAAATTCTGTGAAATTCCA
This sequence comes from Hybognathus amarus, assembly GCA_030378365.1. NCBI lineage: Eukaryota > Metazoa > Chordata > Actinopteri > Cypriniformes > Leuciscidae > Hybognathus > Hybognathus amarus. The sequence continues at coordinate 153,250 of JAQIUQ010002563.1, read as the reverse complement.
TATTATTCTATAAATTAAATTGTTATGGTTACATTCCATATTGCAGATATCGGCAGGCAATATATTTTTCAAACTTAGAGTTGTTGAGTTTGTGTGTTGTCCTCCAGAATTGAATGATCATTAAAATCCTGTGAACTGATCTGACCTAGGTGACTTTTGCATGGTCAAGCATCACTCACAATTAGGGCCCTATAAAATCCATTTTATTTTTTCCCAAATTCCATTTATTTTTTCCCAAATTCCGTTTTTTCCGTTTTAATTTTTGCAAATTCCGTTTTTTCCGTTTTAATTTTTGGGAATTCATTTTTTACCCTTTACTGTTATTTTAGTTGTAAAAAGAGTGTGCTTTTTATTCCGTAATCGCAGAAATTATAGGGCCCTACACAATATTTATTTGGTATTTGAAGTATCTGATGGCCTTTTGCATCAAAATGTCCACTCTTAATCTTGATCTGGGACTTGAGCCCCGGCAGCTTCACAGATGTGCTTCAGTTATTGCAGTGCACCATGGGAAGAGACAGTTTTACGAGCCCACGAAGGAAACACTTTGAGGTCTGTTCACCTGCGATGCCTCGTAATCTCCAGGTTCACATCTGAACATAACATTGAGATTTTAAGTTCATTATAGCAGATCAGTTTCACCCGAGGCATTTTGCGGGACCACAACCAAACCTCTGCCCTTTGACCTCGTAAACTATTGGAAGGACTTTCAGTGTGCTTTAACAGGGGTATGGTGACTTATATTACTGATTTGACTGCATTCATTTGAGTTCGTAATAGAGTTCAGCCACAGTCAGAGCAAATGCGAAAATATTGATATATATTAGGGGTGGGGAAAAAACGATTCTTCGATGCATTGCGACACGACATGACGATTCTGGATCAATTCACAAATGTAAAAAAAAATATATAATAAAAAAAAAATAATATAAATAATAAAAATTATAGATTATAAATAAAGTTTATTATTATTAAAAATATATATTTATAATAACGTAATATTGACAGAACGCAAAGACGGAACTCTGAAGCGCGGAAGTGTGTCGCATCTGTCGTTCGTCTATATTACGTTATTAATCTTTTTTTTTTTACCTCTGTGAATCGATTCAGAATCGTCCATATCCGCATAGAATATCAAACAAATAAAAAGTGCAATTAATACCAAAATGTTGGTGCTAATATATGTTGGTCTAGTGTACTTTCATTTACTGTTGTGAAATGCAAAATACATAATCGCTAATTAAGAATCGTTATTAATCGAAAATCAACTGTAATCGAATCGGGACTTCAATAATCGTAATCGAATCGGGAAATCAGACAGATTAATATAATATTGCCAAAAATCAATCAGCCCTAGTTTTTCAGATATCTCTATGATCTAGAAGCTCTAATGTCCAATCCAGCTTTTTTTGAGTTTGCATTGAATTGAATCATGTCCCATCACACTAAAACTGCTCTGACCTAAACATCATCATTTTTTATTCCATTTTAATCATGCCTTTATGTCTAAATTATTATGGCTGCGCAGTGCTGTTTCTTTTTACATTTTATCCCCAAACTATAGCTAAGATCTTTTAAAACCGCCCATTTATAGTCCGAATTAGAAACTGAGACTCGCACACATAATCAGAACCGTTGAGTTGTAGACCTGTGGACTGACTCTGCGTATGTGGATGTGTGTGTTTGTTTTTATTGTACTGACTGTGAGTGCGATGGCCTTACACAAACGATCACAAGGACACGTGAACTATTGATGAGTGTGTTTGATCTCTGGGAAGTTTCCCGGTTACAGCATTGAGGAGCGGAGGAATGCGGGACTGGTGAGGGGTTGAGTAAATGTTATTATCAGCAGAAAATTTGCTCCAAGTATCCTAGTGAAGTGCTTCTTGGTTTTAATCACTGTCTGTACAAAACCGCAAACCTTTGTGTGTTTTCCACAGCAGGAGGACGATCATAAATTAGGAGCATGACAGTGTTTAGCCGTTTCTGTCTAGCTGTGACCTTTGGTGACCTGGTGGGTGCTTCACCAGCACTGTTGTTTCAGCTGTGTGTGTGTTTGAGCGTGTGTGTGTAGTTGGTAGCGCATGTCTCAGTGCTTTTGTTTAAGTGGACACAGTTGCCTGTGGTCAGATTGGTTTGATTGTGGCCAAACTACTGAGGGCCTGGGACGCACCGCTTTCTTTGAAGTTCTCAGGATTTGTGTTTTTTTGCCAAGGAGAGTGAGGGTAATTTAAAGAGCATATTGCAGGTATAAAAAACGTAATGAAATGTAGTGTTGTCAAAAACTCGTAGGGCTGTAATCAACCAAAGAAATCCTTAGTCGACCAAGGTCTTGTCCTGCGCGACGATTAGTCGACTAAAAAAAACAAAAAAAACGGATGTTTTGATTGAACATTTTTTAAACAATTGTCATAGAGCATTTATAAAACAACAACGAAAAAACATCGAAAATAAATAAAACTATAATAATAATACAATTCTTTGAAAATTAAGTGATTTGTTTAACTGCAAGTGAGGAGCTCTGTCCTTGGTCTATAGTGACGGTCACAATCGCGCACCTGATCACACCACACGCTACAAAATAATATAACTGCTATCTGCCACATAATGAAAAATCCTAACAAAAGCTCTCGTTTATACAGGCTGTATTCTTCTTTACTTACAAAGCTATGGGTTAACTTTTGTCCAGCCGATCTGTTAGGCGTCTTAAAACAACAGACAAAATAGCCTAAAAAACTATCTGAAATCTAGGCTGTGTTGTAAGATAGCATATAAGTTTAATTTCGTTTTGTTACATTATTTAGGCTACTTTCAAATGAGTCAAGTGTACAGATAAAAACCTATTAAGAAAACAATCTATTGAGTCAGTATGATAAAGCCGTTAAAAGAGCTGCTCACGTCTTTTGCGCGCTCAAGTTTGATTTCAAATAGGCACGCGATGTGCGCGCTCATAATGGAGCAACGCGGTCGCCACCGTCGCCTACCTCCACAAACATGTAGCCAGACAAAAGATTTAGATTTCTTGGACATTCTGTCGACTAAAGTAGCGTGAACTGAATGAATACAGCAAAACCACCTACCAGTACATCCTTTACTGAGCGCGAGCAGCAGCGCAGCCAGTAGGTGCGGTTCCCGAGTGTGTTATGTGTGTGCGCTAAACTGTGGCGCAGTTACAAGAAATAGCCTAAAAGCATTTAAAGTTGGGGATAAAACATAGGCTAATTATATTTAGAATACAGTAATAAATAACTGCTTTATAAAGGAATAAATATCAGGGAGTAAATCATTGAAAATGTATTTCTATTGGCAAAAAAAAAAAAAAAAAATGCGACTGGTTGACCAATAAGAATTTCAGTCGACCAAGACGGCATCGACTGATTAGTCGACTAAACGACTAAAGTTGACAGCCCTAAAAACTCGGTACTTCGGTACCAAGTCGGTACTAAAAAAATAAACTGTTACGGTACCAGCTTTTCTAAGTACCGAGTATCGTGTTAATCCGGTTCTAGACGAGCTGTCTGAAAGGTGCACAGTTGCGTCCTCTTCGTAACGCTGATATGGCTCTCTCTTGAATCCACTTGTTGACACGGAAAGGAGAAAAGAGCCACATATGGAAATATTTTGGATTAGGCTAATGTCACATTGCCATAAGAGGCCGATCACATGCAAATTCGCAATTTCAAATGTAGGCGCGGGGCAAGCGCGCTCATAACAAAAACTTGTTGCATAGCAACGACAACGCCGCGGGAGAGCAAAGCGCTTTTGAAAGAATAAGCACGCGCAAAAGACGCGATATGTGAACGGCCTCTAAAGTGCTTTCGGGGTAGTTTTACGAGTACATGAGCACAGAAGTATCCAACCGACACCAGAGTACTGGTATTAGTATCAGTGCATCCCCTATTTATGTCATTAATATCAGTCCCAGTTCTAGGCTTATTCTTGCCTTTATAACTCAGCAGGTTTAAAAAGCCTTTTTAAAATTAAATATGAATGCAGTTTTGGATTAAAAAAAGTACAGTCAAGTCAAATAAAACATGTTTTATCTCCTGTATATAGTTTGGTAACGCTACAATAAGATACCATTCATTAACATTACTTAATGCACACCAACACATTGAGTGAACAATATATTTTTACAACATTAATTTATGTTTGTGAATGTTATTTAACACAAACACTTGATTGTTCATGTTTGTTCACTTCATTCATTGTGTATTAAATAGATGTTAACGGATTAAAAGGTAACACTTTACAATAAGGTTCATTAGTTACTCCATTAGTTAACATTAACAAAGAATGAACAATATTTCCTTAGCATTTGTTAATGTTAATTTCAACATTTACTAATACTTTATTAAAATCTTGTTAACATTAGTTAATGCACTGTGAAATAACATGAACAACAATGAACAGCTAGATTTGTATTAACTAGCGTTAATAAAGAATAACAAACACAGTAACAAATGGTTAGTTCATGTTAGTTAATGCACGAACTAATGTTTAATAAATGAACCTTATTGTAAAGTGTTACCGATTAAAACTTTACAAACAACTTAAAAATATTTGTTAGTGCATACTATTGTTTATTTTTTGGTCATTTTTATCTAATCTTTTTGTAAAGTGTTTTTAATACAGATGTACAGTTTTCATACTTGTAACTGATAAACACTTAAATATATGTAAATTTAAACTAAATTAAGCTTTGGTACTGAAATTGGTACCGAGAACCGTGAATTTTTACTGGTATTTGTACCAAAAACTGAAATTTTGGTACCGTGACAACACTAAAACCTTGTATGAAAATACCATATGAAAGTTAATGCAGGATTTAAAAATGTTTTAAAACGACACAAGGGCATTAATTTAGTAGATAAAGTGAGTGTCTCTTGGACTGTTTGTAAAAATGTATTTTTTCAAGTCAGGATATACATATACACACGTATATCTTTCGTGCCTAGTGCGGTTTGTGCAGGTGAAGAGACGGGATTTCTCTTCCGCATCGGCTTCGAGAAGCACGGTCGTGTGTAGCGTTCACTTCAGACGGAGGAGTATCTCTCGGCGATATGATGGAGTTTAACATGTGATGCCGAAGCAAGAATATTGAGCGTCGGATACTGTACCAATGGCATCAACTAGTGTGATATAGGTAGTCATGCCCTAAATAGAGGACTTATAATTGAAAAACAAAATTACTAGGTTGTTTAAATATTAAAATCTTTAATTTTCTGTTTATGTTATAGCCCAGGTGAAAAATATGTATTCAAAATGTACCCGAATATGTTTTTAATACAATAGAAGTGATGCAGAATCCTGGTAGTGCTGGGCGGTAAAGTCCGGTTTCAAACCGAAAACCGGTTCTATATTTTCGTCATCGATTTTGATTTTGAGTAAACCGCCATACCGGTTTAATTACACAACGTTCGGGACGACCGTTACGCTGGCGCGACCATAGAGTAGCGCGACACTGTTTCAGACGGATCACAGTTTTTTTTTTTTTTTTCAAAAAATCCGAGCGTCGACCAAACAACCATTTTATGTAAAAGTGCTGTCGCGCTAAAAATTCTCCCGCTGGGGAGAATGACCCGGCAACACAAGCAAATTGCTCCAGCGCCTTAGCCGCAAACATGTCTTCGGAATATCAAGAAATGTATTAATCAGCCGCGGATTCAGCCGCGATTCAGCGCCTCTCCACATCAGCATGTAACACAGGGAAAGCTAAAGAAAGTCGAGCCAAATATTGTTTCCATTATACAGGATAATCCTGTGTGCCAAGTAAGTTAGCACTTTATATTTATTTTATGTTTGTTCTGGTTTCGAAGCAATACTTTTGAAGGAATAACTAATGCAAGTCATAGTTTGTTTTAATTTCTTTAATAGACCTCAAAAGCAATGCAAGACAAGATTTCCTTTTATATTTACTTGAATGCACGTAATGTTCGTGGATTTGTACTTGAACTAGCAAAAGTATTTCCAAGTTGTTCTAATGTGTGTTTAAAATAAAAGTTCTGTATTTCGACTGCAGTTGTCTTTGCATTTTGATTCCTCACTTCATTAGAATCATGAATGGCTCTTATTTGTAAACAGCATAATTTTCTGGGGCCATGCAAACCTGTATTACTAGTGTGTAATTATTCTACAATATTCACCAATGACAGTAAAATAGACCATCCTAAGTCAATTTACTGCAGAATTTCTCTTAACCAGTAGAAAATGCATTGAACACCTGACTATGCATAAAAAAATAAATTAAAAAAAACAAACCGAAAAAAACGGAAACCGCGATGATTTTGAAAAACGTGATATCAATTTTTGGTCAAACCGCCCAGCACTACAATCTGGGAAAACCCACCACATGGTGAAATATTGACATAATACAGGTTTTGCGATCACATTAAAGCTGGGTTCAAGCCCTTTTCAAATCTGTTTTTATTTATTTTATCGTTTTTCTGTAACAAAAGTTTCAGAAACAGAATTTTGAGAAAAACAGGTTTAGTCCTGCTAGCGGGACGACTGGCGCTCCTTTTTTTATTGCCTTATCTATATATTTTAGTAATCATAGATTAGGTATCATTCGTAAAGCTTACAAACTCAAAATTCATCCTGTGAAAACTGTTTTGAACTTGGACGATTGAGAGGCGAGTCTATTTATCAATAATTAATCAGCCCTCAAACAAAAAGTTGTATATAAACATTTAAATTGCTCATTTTAATGAGAGATTTATGTTTCTACTCCAGTTTATTTGTTGTGTCTGTAATGAAAATATTTCTGGTTGAGATCTTTGCTACTTCCTGATGGATGCTGCCTGACATGGTGGTTTCTGTGAAATCTACAGCTTTTCCTCTCGTCACGTTCTCATCTAACATCATCTAATTCTCATCTAAACACAAGAAATGTTCTCAGAATAGTTGAGATTCCAGGTCAGCCTGTGGACAGGATATTAATTTCCCTTGAAACATTCTTCATGCACATTTACTCAGGAGTCTCATATCTTTGATTTTCATGCTGAGAGCTGAAACCTGAAGCCTGAATCTCTGTGGTCCATTCGGGCTTCGTCCTAATCATCTCTGGGCCTATTTATGGGGATCAGACTGACCGGGTAGTGAAATATTAAGCAGGCAGGGAAAACCAAACTATTTGAAACGCCTTGTTTTCTTGCTTCCTTTCCCAGCAACATTTTGTCAAAAGCATCAGGGGTGGTTGGTAGGAATGTGTGATATGAATACGATAATAGCACAATTGTTGTTTTAATGATGTGGAAGTTTATATTATAAACTATGACACTCACTCTGCAAATAAACAAACAAAAATGCCCTGAGAGAGTGCATGCTTTCACTACATGATGTAAATGCAGTTAGAATGACCCCAAAATTCAGGAGAAAGAAATGCCCCTTTTTTTCTTATATTTCTAGAAATATCACACAAGCGGGTATGCGATTTTTCCTGAATATCTGCACTAATATTTGCACTTAAAGGAGTAGTTCACTTTTTAAAAAAAACTTTTACTGATAATTTACTCACCCTGATGTCATCCAAGATGTCCATGTCTTTCTTTCTTCACTTCGAAAATAAATTTAGGTTTTTGAAGGTTTTGATTGGACTTCAATGGGGTCCAAACAGTTTAAGGTCCAAATGAGAGTTTCAGTGCAGCTTCAAAGGGCTTTAAACGACACCAGACAATGAATAAGGGTCTTATCTAGCGAAACGATTGCTCATTTCAAAAATAAATAAGTTTTATAAGCACAAATGCTCTTGCCCTGTTCTGTGATGCGCGTTCGTGACTCTCCTTGTTCAAACTCGTTCATCAACATGAACGAAACTTTTTTCGTTTTTTTTTTTTTTTTTTTTTTTTTTTTTTTTTTAAGATTAGACCCTTATTCATCGTCTGGTGTCGTTTAAAGCCCTTTGAAGCTGCAATGAAACTCTCATTTGGACCTTGAACCATTTGGACCCCATTGAAGTCCATTATATGGAGAAAATCCTGGAATGTTTTCATCAAAAACCTTAATTTCTTTTCGACTGAAGAAAGAAAGCTGTGGACATCTTGGATGACATGGGGGTGAGTAAATTATCAGCAAAAGTTTTTTTTAAAAGTGAACTACTCCTTTAATATTGTGAGTTACATTTTAGTCTTTTTTTGCTCTATTTCGCCAACAAAAACAGCTCCAGACCAAGCAAATTACCTTTACCCGCAGTATAAATGGTATAGATAAAATCTGCATATGGGAATGCATATGCATTTGGTATATAGCATCAATTTGTTAAGTTTAGCAAAGCATTTCAAGATAATTATGTGTATTCTGCTGGTTGACATGAAAGTGTGTTTGATTTAAGATATTTCAGGGCCTGAATGTTTTTCTTTACACCTGACCATCCCATGTTATTCAGACCACTGATCCAAGGATAATAAAGAGAAACCTCCTGGAAAATTCCACCCGTGATGTTGTTACCCAGCTGTGGCCTTTAACATCACGCTGTCCCTGCATCTCGTCTGCGTCAGAGTGGTTTTCAGAGACGGTTTGTTGACAGATATGGACGTGTCTGCGCAGACAGGGAGCCACAGGTGTGTTTTAAACCCCTTAAACCACACTGGCCCCGTTCATAAGACCCTAGATGACCTGAGAGACCAGTGACCACCACAGGTGATAGACAGCCTGGACTAGCCTTCCCATAATGCCCTGCTTACATTGAGCATCTAGTACCTACATTTACATTTCATAATTAAGTTATGTCGCTTATAGGAAGGGCCTGATCATCTGATGTTGTATAAGGCAAATCTGCTGAACCAGGCAGTTCTAGCAATGTGGTCTGATCATCTATCCAAAAGGCTCTTAGCTGTCCTGGATGGAGTTATGGTTGAAGAAACCCTAGCCTGTGATGAAGTGTTGACCACAAGCAGTTAAGCATAAACCCCTAAGACTTAATCTTACAAGTTAAACATACATTATCTTTCTTAAGACCGTTCTTTAAGAACTTTTTAAAATTAGTTACATTAAAATATAGATTGGCCTAATCTGATACCGAAAAGTAAGACTGGTTTCATCGCCTCTGGCTTGCTTAAGTTGTTGACATTTATTGAATTGAATTGTGTGATGGAATGTTTCTAAGCATTCCTGAAGAAAAACGCCTGGGACTATTTGTAAATAAAGTTCGATTTTTCAATGTTCTTTACACATTTTATTAAACAATTGCACGTTTCTGTCAAGCAAAGGCTTTGACAAATATATTTTTTGTTCAAAAACTTCAGAAACAGATTTTTCAGAAAAAAATGATAAAAATCGAATCTCCGTTTTTGAAATTCTCTAGTATATAGAGGGAATGCATTGACATCACTTTCCCGCCGCAACAACCCCCCTCAGCCTGACTGAGTGGCAAAAGATCTGCTGCATGACTGGATTTAATAGGGGAAACTGTGAAAATGCGACTAAAACGAACAATTTTATCAATTTAAACTAAATGTTGGACTCAATATAGTGTTCCTTACAACTTACTAAAGATCCAGTGATCCATGGATATTGACATGCAGCCAGGAATCGTGTCGCCTGACATTTATGTTTGCCTGATTTCGACGCCGGGGAAATAAAAGCAATATAGACGGTAAACATAAAGCAAATTTGCCTGTGAACGCTTTATATAAATACAATATAGGTAGGTCTAAATCCGGGTGATCACTTATATCAGTGTTATATATAGCCTATATATCATCATATCGTCCAGCCATAAAACTTTATAGTTTTTTTTGTCAGTGTTTATCTAAGAAACATCCAATAATGCAGAATATGCAATGATAAATATTGAATTGATGAGTTGTTAATATGTATAACAATACAAAATATATGGGTATGGTTTTACAGCTAAATTCAGCATATTGACACAAAATGAAAACTGCAGATCCACCTTTTCGCTGACTGGAGTCCAGTTGTTTCTGTGAATTGCAGCGATCCATTTGCTCCTCTTTCATAGCAGTCTGTAAACATATACCTCCGATTTTTTGTCAAATCTAGTTGTACAGTCAATCGCAAAGCTCCTTTCCACTTTATATGTGTTGTGTTTGATTTTTGCGGCATTCACGCTGAAAACATATACAGCCGCTCAGTCTTTTTGCCACTCACTGTGAGAAACTGCAGGCACGTGACCGGTACGGTGACGTCACGCGCATTCCTTCTATTGTCGATTTTTCACTCATACCTCCTTTAAAAACACATTACATGCATGCTTATGTTAGCTTAGGGTCTTCTGAATCCATAGATACCAAACACATAGTGTTTCATCTCCATTACATATACTGTAGTTTTTTAGCCCAAATGTAAAAATAGAGAAAACGGACCAAAAAAGGGTTTAGTCCCAAGAGGGTTAAGACACTGTCTTAACATAATAGCTTTGTTTTGCAACTGGTCCCTTTGTTTTCGCAGGGTTGAGTTGAAGATGGTGGTCCTTCATCCAGCAATAAATGTCTGTCAGGCCGATATTACGTGCCATCGGATCATCTGGCTAGAATGATGGCTAGAATAGAAAAAGCTTTTTCTGAATGACAGATCTTAGTGATGTCATGTAGATGGAGAAGAGAGGTGGTTTTATCCCGACTACTCCTGCAGTGTACAGTAGAATATGCCCGTGCACAAAATGCAACTGGATTCCTCTGGCAAACTTTGGCAAATCTTGTGATGCATGCAATCCAGTCCCATTGGACCATGCCACTTTTGTGTGCATTAATATGCACCGACGGACAAATGAATGACTATGAAAGAGAGTGAAAGAATAAAAAGGAAAGGTGAGAGGTTGTAAGTGCCAGCTGTTGACTGCCAAGGTCTTGTAAACGGACGTCGTGAGTGTGTCCCTGACTCATGTCCATTCCCATGGAGCTGTTTTTCTGCTTGTCTGGTAATGTGAGAGCCGGGTTTGGGACATGTGAGGACACACCTGAACTCCCACACCTCATAGACAGTGTGTGTGTGTGTGTTTGTGTGCGGTTACAGCAACGACCCTGCTATTAGCTGCCTCTTGGGTGTCAGGGCTTCTGGTTCTCGAGCAGGTCTTCCTCAAATGATTTCTTTGTGTATTTTTAGACTTTGTTTACTCAGAGCTCGGTCTGAGCGGAGTGAACCACGAGATTCTTCTACGCCATTTATACTGCGCTATCCACAACGTTTTTATTAAAAAATCTGAAAACTACTCTAGTCTACAAACTGTGTGTCAGGTGGGACACGTCTTCATTGATGAAACGTAAATGCAGAGTCACAGATGACATATGCATATGAATATCTAATGTTTCTACATCTGCTTAAAATGTCAAGTCAAGTCTAGCCACCTTTATTTATATAGAGCTTATAAACAATACAGATAGTTTCAAAGCAGCTTTACAGTTATAACAGGAAACTGATTCAGTGATTCAAACAGAGTTCATTCCTTCTATACAGCAGATATAAAAGAAAATGCGTCATAGTTCTTCTGAAATCAGTTCCATTGTAAAGATCATTAATTATTAAATTAGTTCATCTATAAAGAAGGTCTGCAGAAAACAGTGATGTCATCACCCAGCTCAGTTCTTATCCGATAGTGTCAGTACAGTCAATTCTATAATATTGTTAAATATTAAGCAAGCCAGAGGCGATGTGGCTTATTCAATCAGAATGTAGTGTTGGAACTTTATTTTTATCACTTTGAGTCTTTAATTTTGAATTTCACTTGTTTCATAACATGAACGCATTGATGGATATCATTCAGTAGAGAAAAAATAATGTGATCTTTTGCTCTGAGTCCATAAAGTTCCAAATAATATGAAACCAAATCAATAATGGATTTGCTTATTTAATATAAAACATTTTAAGTTGTAAATATTTGGGTTTTTTAACACTGCAGTTTAATACTTAGTACAATACGTACTCTATATGAGAGGTGTTATCAAAGCTCTGTAAAAATGACAGAAAATCACAAACAACACAATTAAATGTTGCTTGAATGTTTGTCTTCAATAGAAAACATCACATGCTGAAAAAAGTGTACAGGACAAATGCTCACTTATATTGTTGCAGTATAAGTAAAAACATTTCTGTGTATGTACTGTAACTGTATAACCTTCTCCAAAAGGTACTTTTTTGTTTTTAATCTCTTTCAAATGTACTTTACAATACAGCATCCAATATACAGTACTTACATACAAAACAACATAACCAAGAGCTGACCTCGCATTTTTAAGGTCTTAATCTTTTTAATTTATTTAAGCTCTGATTATTACCATCCAAGTTTATTGTTTTTTTGTTGCCCACCTTTATCATGACTATTTCTATTCTATGATCATTAGAATTAAATGTGCTATTTTGTATTATTATAAAAAAAAACAACCAACATTTCGTTTTTATAACCATTTTCCATTCTTTTTCTAATCATTTAGAATTAAGCGGGTATATATACTACGGTATGCGTTTGACTTCTGTGTAAACGGCCTTGCGTTGTGACAGATTCATGATGTACAGTATTCAGGTAAATGTTGGCAGACCTCTGGTTACTGTATATGTTCAAATGATATTTCCAGCCTCATGTCAGAAGGTTTTTGGAAGTTTTGGAACTCTGCGTTTTAGCAGGAAAATTTAATTTCTCATGTAACGAGCCTTTTAAATCTTATTACATTCAGTAAGATGAATTATTGCTGTTTTTTCTGTCAGAGATGAATGCATTAGAGATGAAATCTGGCAGGTAGCCGTCACACCTCGGGACAAAATCAACAGCGGGAGCGCTGAGATAATGACAGGATTCACTAAAACACATTACCACAGCATTCAATTTCCTTTTGCATAATGATCACAGGTCTCATTTCAAAACTTTTTTTATGCTGCACTATCTATTCAGTTTTTTTTGTTTACATCATACAATCAAGCTATTTTTGGGAGTAAATGAGCTAAACATTTATATTTTTTCTGACACAGACACACAAATATTACACATCTATGTGTAATATATATATATATATATATATATATATATATATATATATATATATATATATATATACAATATATATATATATATATATATATATATATATATATATATATTAGGGCTGTGCAAAAGTTAATTGTCGATTAATCGCATCCAAAATAAATAATAATAAATACATAATATATTTGTGTGCGCTGTTTATAATTGTTTTGTATATATAAATACCTATGCATGCATGCATGTATATATTTAAGAGTTATTTGCGCTTAAATTCTGTATATATATATATATATATATATATAAATACATAATCTAAATTATATAAATATTTTATATATGAATAACACATTTATAAAATATATAATAAATATTTTATATATGAATAACACTTCCTGTCTAATCCTTTCTAATACACACACAAATATATAATATTATTTAAATATATACAAAATATATATACAAATATTATTTTTATTTATATATATATACATACATATACATACATATATATTTCTCCTGAGTGCAGCACACCGGTGTCCCTGACCTTGGATACGCCTGTGAAACCCGAGAATAAAAGAAAAGGGGGACAAAAAAAGCTAAACAAATAAGGCCACCTCATATTTGGCAGGGAACAGGAGTGATGTCATTCCCTGATCCGGATTACACAAACATCTTGGCTCAGCGCTGTCATGGGAGGTTGAACTGCAAAACATTACGCTGTTGTTTAGAGAAACAGTTATGGACAGTACATCACTTTAACAGTGTGTTGGAGCGACTCAGGCATGTTTATGCAGAATGTACAGACCTTTTCTAGATTTTCGGTGCTGATTTTCAGGGAGAATCCAGTTTGGGAAAGCCTGGTTTTGTATACAAAAGAATGGTTAATGGATTCAGATTCTCTAATTCCCATGCTTGGACCCCATGAAGTGCTCGTCATGAGTGTTTGTATGTTTCAGCTCTAAGTAGGTTCTTTCTGTCTCACACAGTTTTTGTGTATAGATGAATAGTCAGAGGCCAGGCTGAACTACTGACCCTTCGTCATTGTCTTCAAATAGTTGTGGGGGGTTAATAGTTCCTCTTATTCACATTCACCGCCTGCGAACTCTCATCCTGATGTGGCGGGACCGAGGGGAATATAATATTATAGTGTTCTGTAAGATTAGACGCTTTGAAAAACTGAATGCCTACAATATACAGTACTGTTCAAAAGTTAAAGGTCAGTAAGATTGAATTTCGTTAGAGTAATTCATGTTTTTATTCAGCAAGGACGCAGTACATTGATCAAAAGTGACGTTAAAGACATTTATAATGTTACAAAAGATTTCTTTTTCAGTATAAGATTTAGATTTATTGTGGAGTGTGGACACACACACACACACACACACACACACATACACACATAGGAATTTGCATTGGTGAAGCTGCCAATAAAAAAATGCATTTAAAAAAAATGCAAAAAAATCAAGACAGTGCTAATAAAATAAATGTAAAAAGAAAATACAAAAAAGAAAATAAATTATAAAATAAATATAAAATAATATAAAAAATAAAAAAATAAAAAAATAAATAATTTTTATTCCCGTAAAAGAATCTTGTTTCCACAAAAATATGACGTCAAAGAAATTTATAATGTTACAAACAATTTCTTTTTCAGTATCAGATTGAGATTTATTGCGAAGTGTGCTTATACACATGCACGCACACACACACACACACACACACACACATAGGAATTTGCATTGGTGAAGCTACCAATACACAGACAAATAAAAAAAAACAAGACAATGATAATAAAATAAATGTAAAAAAAATACAAAAAAAGAAAATAAATGATAAAATATAAAATATATATATATATATATATATATATATATATATATATATATATATATATATATAAATCATAAACAATTCACATAATTAAATTTTCACGTAAATTAATCTTGTTTCCACAAAAATATGAAGCAGCACAACTGTTTTCAACATTGATAATAATCATAAATGTTTCTTGAGCAGCAAATCAGCATACTAGAATGATTTCTGGAGGATTATATGACTGAACATACTAAATAAAGTGATCGAGGGTTGATGTGCACTTTATACACGTCAAACTTTAAAATCGGATTTGATTTTATGACATTTTATGACAGTTTCCTTATGTTGACACACACTTACCGTTCTCCTACCAATGCTTCTTTTCTTTGTTTTAAAAAGCAGACTTTATATTTATCTAGGGTCTCTATTTCGACTGTGGTACTAAGTCCGTTTACAATCGAATTATTAGTGTCATGTAAACGCTGCTACTGAAAACTGGAGTGATGATGCTGAAAAATCAGCTTTTACCAGAGAAATCAATTACATTTGACTGTATATTCAAATAGAAAACAGCTATATTTCACAATATTCACAATATTGCTGTTTTTTCTGCATTTTAATCAAATAAATGCAACTTTGGTGAGCATAAGCTTTCAAAAGCATTAAAACATATTGCTGACCCCAAACTTTTGAATAGTAGCGTATGAATGTCTTTCAGTGCTGTAGTTGAAGAAGCCCCTCATCGCAGCTTCTGCTTGTTTACTGATGGGACTATATGGTGTGAGCTGGACTGCGCTTAGCTTTCATGCCGCTCCATTAAAAGCATCTGATCTGTATCTACCTAATGTCCAGTCATGCAGTCGTGTTGTTGTTTTTCCCATGACCATCGCTGAGCTGCACTCGACGCTCTGCTTAATGGTCTGTGTTAATGCCCCGCTCATCCCTGATTCTTCCACACTTAAACACAATCATCACCGAACGACCTCAGAGATCATGATAGGTCTGTCCGAAAGGGTTCAACATCATCCCTATGAATAAAACAAATCAGCCTTTTCTTGTCGACCTCATAAGTGGGCTCAAATGTGAGGTAATCTCAGCTCTTACCGTCACTCCTCACGGCTTATTGTGAGTGAATCCTTTAAATATGTTCTTAAAAGCAGGGATTACTACGATGGTGTTACCAATACTAATAACTCGCTGTTTATCTTTTAAAGGGATAGTTTACTTAAAAATGACAATTCTGTCATCATCTACTTACCCTCATTTCGACTTTTATTTCTGTGGAACAAAAACTGAAAATCCTTTCATCCGCCCTTGCATTTCTTGAAAGTAGTGATGTCCAATTTGTGAATGAATTGTTGTTTTGGGTTGACTCTTATGAATTGTTTGTGTGATCCAGTTCACAGACCTAGAACATTAATCAGATTATATCCTCTTATGTTCCACCGAAGTCATACAGGTTTGGAACAACATTAGGGTGAGTAAATCAAGATTTCCATTAACGATTCTTTTAAGCTGCACATATCTGTAAAACAGTTCTGTCACACATCTTTTTAAGATGCACAGGAGATTTACATGAGATTTACAGGAGACGTGTGGAGATTTTTTCATCAGTAAAGTAAGGTCGTGTTTTGTAGTGAAATGATTTTTATTGAAGCCCTGAGACTTATCAATGTGACAGACTGCATTCACCCTTGATGATAGCTTGAGGTTTTGTCCTCCCTGAGCTTGAAGCGCCTGCCAGAAGAAAATTTACAGACTTATTCAGAGTTTTCTGTGCTGATTTTAGCTTAAAATGAAATCTGTGGAAGGGACTGGATTATTTGTGTGTGTATAAATCAATAATTAAATTAAAAAAAAAAATAAATAAATATATATATATATATATATATATATATTAGTGCTGTCAAACGATTAAAATATTTAATCGTGATTAATCGCATTAATGTCATAGTTAACTCGCACATTTTTATCTATTCTTAATGTCTTTTGATTTCTTTTTGTTACATTTTTTCTCATTTTAATGCTCTTATCAACATAGAAAAGTGGATTGGCTTGTTTAGTGCAAATGTTTTTTTTTATTATTATTATTGAAAATAACATTGGAATAGTGTTCAATTTCACTCTAACATATATAGCCTAAACAATCTCTCACACAATGCAACACTGTCCATCAATAAAAGGGTGAAAGAAATACTGACGAGGTCCTGATATTGACGAGGGGTGGAGAATTTGCATCATCTGTGTTTGTGTGTGTGTTTGCTTGGCCATCATCAAGTGGTGTTTCAGGCTGGACGTGCTGCGATGATGATAGCTCAGTTCATAATGACAAAACATACAGATCGCTTTGGTCTTGTCAATGGGACAATTTGGCAACGTTTTAAAGTAAACTTTACATTCAGAATCTCATTGGCATCCATTTCGGCGTCTCGCGCTCGTCATCCACTCAAAACATAACGTTACTATATGGCCGGCTCGCAAGCTGAAACGAGTGTGTGCGGCACAAAACGTCCTCGCGCTGCGCTCTGAAACCCATTCATGTCAATGGCTTGCGCCGCGCGAGGACGTTACGTTGCTTCTTCGACCAAAAGCGCAAGCGGATCTAGCTAGACCGGAAACAAAACATCAGGCACGCGCACACACTCGTTTGGGCTTGCGAGCCGGCTTTGAGTGGATGACGAGCGCGAGACGCTGAAATGGGATCAGGACGCATGCCACGTCCTGTTGCAAAAGTATGTGAAAAAACTACAAAGTTTGCTAGGACAAAAAGACCGTTAGTACGCGCAATAAAAAAATTAACGCCGTTAAAATGAATTGCGTTAACGCCGTTAATAACGTTTAACTGACAGCCCTAATATATATATATATATATATATATATTAAGAGGTGCACGATATATTGAATCAATATTGTTATCGCAATATCATGTTGCTCAATACCATATCGAAATTCTCACGATATTTATGCGATATTGTGTTTATGATGTGTCCGGTCTAGGGATGTCACAATCCGATACTCCGATCACATTTACACTACCGGTCAAAAGTTTTAGATCAGAAAGATTTTTATGTTTTTAAATGAAGTTCTTGTGCTCATTTTAAAATGTAATTTGAAAGCTGAATTTTCAACGTCATTACTGTTGCTGATTACACATCAGTTTTCAGTGTCACATGATCCTTCAGAAATCATTCTAATATGCTGATTCTAATTTACCATTTTTTAACCAAATTATTATTTGTACCATTTCCCCCAACATTCTATGATAAATAAAAGTTCAAAAGAACAGCATTTATTTAAAATATAATCTTTTCTAACATTATAAATGTCTTTACTGTAACTTTTGATCAATTTAACTCATCCTTGATGAATAAAAGTGTTTTCTAATTTCTTTCACCCAAAAATAAAAAATAAATTCTTACTGACCCCAAACTTTTGAATGGTAGTGATTAATGTTACAAAATCTTTCCATTTCAGATCAATTCTGTTCTTTTGAACTTTCTATTCATCAAAGAATCCTGAAATAAAAATGTAAAAAACTGTTTTCAACATGGATAATAATCATACATGTTTCTTGAGCATCATATTATAATAATTTCTGTAGGATCATGTGACACTGAAGACTGGAGTAATGATGCTGTAAATTCAGCTTTGATCACAGGAATAAATAACACTTCACTATATATTCACATAGAAAACCGCTGTTTTAAATTGTAATAATATTTCACAATATTACTGTTTTTTTGTATTTTTTATCAAATAATTGCAGCCTTGGTGAGCAGAAGAGACTTCTTTTAAAAACATAAAAAATCTTACCGATCTAAAACTTTTGACCAGTAGTGTATCTCACATAGATTTTATTTGTATTAAAATAAACAGTGGCACACCAGTTTAATAATAAAAGGCCAAAAGAAAGTTCACTGTAAAAATGAAATGTGCAAATGCTTAAGAGTCTATTATTGCAGTGATTTAATGTGTTTCTCAGCGTGTCAAATGTTAAGCAACAGTTCTTCTAACCCTTATTGATGTAGCTTTTCATTTCTTTAAACAACCTTGTATGAAGACACATCATGGCCATATTCCAGGATGACAATATCAAGATTAATCCGGCTCAGATTGCTTGTTAGGAGTGTAAAGAATCATTTACACACATGAATCGGCACAATCCAGAACTTAAATTCACAGAAAGTCTTTGGTATGTGCTGGAGGAGACTTTACAGAGTGCTGGACTCATGCATTGACAATACAAGATCTTGACCAACCTCTTGATGGAAATAAATGTTTGTGCGATTTGATTCAAAATGTGTTTACTTGATATAAATGCATATTTACTAAATTCTAAATGTAAATGTGTAAGTATTATAGTATTTGCCTTTTTATTACTAATAATAGAAAAGCAAACGCTATAATAATTTTTGAATTTTCTTTAGTAATCTGATAACGTATTATATAGGACTGTTAAAACAGAGATGGTAAACTAATGAAGACAGAGAACGGGAGCGCTGGTGCTCAAAAATAAAGTCCCGCCACATCGGCTGAACAGAAAAGGACAACAACGGCAAATATCGGCTGATATATTTACCTTGCCGATATATCGGTCGGCCACTGAGTAAAGTGCTTTTTTTCATCAGCTGACTCTCAAGTACATTCTTTCTCATATAAAGGCATGAGGGTAAGGCTTGTTTTCCCATACCCGTTCTGAAGAGAACTGGAACATGTCGTGCCCTCTCGGTCTCGGATCCGCTGGGAAAGAGACTCTAGACTGTTCCTCCAGTGTTGAGCTGCTCTGACTCAGATGTGGATTTGACTTCAGATGTCTGTCTTCTTGTGGCATCCCGTCGGATTAACTTGCTAATATGTTCCCATAGAGGATGTTTCAGTGACGTGCTCTTGGCTTTAACATCTCTAGCGTATTGAGACTACTTTTCTGCTGAGTGAATTTTTCCCTCCTGCTTGTTTCCAGAATCTTGCTTGCTTCCTACCTAGGGATTATATGTGCACTTCAGAGACGATGACGAGCTTCTTAGACTGAAGGCCTTTTCGCATCAAGGATGATAACTATAAAGGATAAAGATATCATTTCACTTTTTTGTTTTTTTCCCCGGCTGATTAAATATAATCAATTAACATTGACAGCCTATATATATATATATATATATACATATATATATATATATATATATATATATAAATATATATATTTTATTTATTTATTTATTTTATATTTATTTTCTTTTTCTTTCTTTCTCTCTCTTCTTCTTCTTCAACTTTTCATTTGCTCTATTCCTCTCTCCTCTTCTCCCCTTTTTCTTTATTTCTTTCACGTTTACACACTGCCTCCGAAACTTTCGTCCGTCATATAAAAATTCAGATTGTGTTTGATTATCTGCATTTTTCACATCCGTAGCAAGCCTTTTGCAAAGGCGTTTTGACGATTCAGAGCCACTTGAAAATTTCGTATTTAGTGTGGAAGGACCTTTACTATTTTTCTTTTTCTTACTCTTTCTCTTCTCTGTCTCTCATCCTCCTCCGTCCTATTCTCTTCTTTTGCATCTCCCTCTGCTGTTTTTCTTTATCTCCAGGGTTTCAGTCACTCATTAAATCTCTGTCACCTTTGTGGATTTAACAAAGAGAATCTGCATGAATTATTCTCAGATTATCCGGCTGATAATGCACACACAACATCATTTTTTGTTACACACATGTCCTGTACACGTTCGGTAAATCTTGTAATCACAAACTAATGCATTAATTCAAGTAAATCTGCGTGCTCCACAGGTCAGTAATTTAACTCAAACAGATCCAGCAGAAAGAGTCTGTGACACCAGATCTTTTCCACAGGCACTTTACTGTATGTGTGACAAGCTGAGCCACTGAGTCTGAATACTAAAGGGCCGTTTCTGTCTGAATAGGGCTCATCCCTCTCAAGGTTACGTCCCTTTGTTTAGTGTGTGTGTGTGTGTGTGTGTGTGTGTGTGAGAAAGAGAGAGGAGGTGAAACAGGGGCTGGTGGGCTTTTATTATTCAGGCTTTAACAATGACGACTCGCATTCCTGAGGCCAGATTTATTTCTCTCGCAACCTCACAGAAGCCAAAGATACACCTTCACAATCTGATCTGAAGCTATTCACCTCAGAATACATCTGGAAAACACACTAGAGCTGGGTTATACTTGTATATATATAATATAATTACAATAATTAATATAAAAAGTAGTATATAATAGAAAATAAATCAATGCAATGTATAGATTATAATAGAATAGAATATAATGGAAAGAAAAGTGGATATTTTTAGCTTTTGGCCTGTATTTAATAAATCAAGAGGTATGATTTTGCTCTAAAATGGCTTAAATTATCTGTCTATAACTATGTATTTATCTAGTATAGGTATTTATTTTTAATTTAAAGTAAACAGGCATTGAGGTTGGTCGGTAGACTTAAACTGTTGAATGTGAAAAGTAAAATGCAGTAAAAATCAATGAATGTTTAATGATCACTTTTTTCCACTGAACAAACACATGAAGAAGAATGATATTTGTATGCATTATTTTTACAATGCACCATGTGTTTTGCTGGAGGTTTCACAATAAAGCCACTCCCTTATACATTATATCTATTAAACATCAATCCTGGTCTAATCAGAGCCTTTACGAAATATAATCAGATTATTATAATTAGAAGTCTCAGTCTGTACTGGCTAGAAAAGGTTGTAATCAGTTGTCCGTTCACCAGTATAATCAGTTAGGCTTGGTTTCATGGGTTTCAGTGCAGCTGAAGATGTCGGTCTGGTGCGTGTGGTTTGCTTTAGACCCAAACAGCTCATTTAGGGCGGGTAAGTTTACATTACTGTCAATCAAACTGCTTTCCTCTCTACTTTTCTGTCTTTTCGCTTCAGTCTGTCTCTCCTTTAGTTCCTCGATGACTGTGGTTGGCCTGTCATGATTCAGCTCGTCTCAGGCGCTTTACCAAACTTCATGAGCTGCCTCACGTAGCATTTTAGGGCATCCGAAATGAAGTTAATGTAGTTATGTTAACTTTTAAGTCGGGATGGGCACAAATCGATTCTATTATGATTCACAATTTTCACATAAAATTCAGTAGGTTGTCCTGTATCTTTCAACATTCCTTCTAATGTTCATTCATGTTATTTGGTGCTGTAACTAGTAGTTATGTATGTCTCGAGACCGGTCTTGGGACCACTTTTACGTGGTCTCGGTCTTGTCACGGCCTTGACGGTCTTGGTCTTGGTCTTGATCTTGTCTGGGTCTCGCTGTCTCAGATTGACGATCCACGACGATATCGGCAATGGATTGAAGTGTCCGAGTGAAGACAGTGCGGTGTGCGCAAGCTACATGAGAAAACACTGTATCCGCACCACTGATCGCAGCGGCAACAAGCACTTTGATCACTTGATTTAAAACACACATATCATGTACAGTTTTTGATGTATTAGTGTTTAGTAAAACACATATCAGTTACATCATGAATTTTAACTTCATTTAGGAGATTTTGGGTAACTGCACAGCTGGCCTTGACTTGATCTTGACTTGGTCTTACTCTGTCTTGGTCTCTGGCTCGAGTTGGTCTGTCTCGGTCTCGACTTGGTCTTGGTCACGACTTGGTCTGTCTTGGTCTCAGTCTTGGTCTCGACTTGGTCTGTCTTGGTCTCAGTCTTGGTCTTGGTCTTGGTCTTGGTCTCGGTCTTGACTTGGTCTGTCTTGACTTGGTCTCAGTTTAGACTTGGTCTTAGTCTGTCTTGGTCTCGGTCTTAACTTTGGTCTGTCTTGGTCACGACTTGGTCTTGGTCTTGGTCTTGGTCTTGGTCTCGACTTGGTCTGTCTTGGTCTCCGGTCTTGGTCTAGTCTGGTCTCGACTTGGTCTTGGTCTACGACTTGAGTCTGTGTCTTGGTCTCAGTCTCGGTCTCCACTTGGTCTTGGGTCTCGTCATCTTGGTCTGTCTTAGTCTCAAGTCTTGGTTTCAGTCTTGGTCTCGGTCTCAACTTGGTCTCAAACTCGGTCTGTCTTAGTCTCGGTCTGGTCTGTCTTGGTCTCGACTTGGTCTGTCTTGGTCACGACTTGGTCTGTTTCTGTCTCAGTCTTGGTCTTGACTTGGTCTTGGTCTCGTCTTGGTCTGTCTTGGTCTTGTCTTGGTCTTGATCTTGGTTTCAGTCTTGGTCTCGGTCTCAACTTGGTCTGGTTCTACTTGGTCTGTCTTAGTCTTGTTGGTCTGTCTTGGTCTTGACTTGGTCTGTCTTGGTCTCGATCTTGGTCTTAGTCTTGGTCTTGGTCTTAGTCTTGATCTTGGTCTTTAGTCTTGGTCTCATCTTGGTCACTTGGTTGTCTTGGTTTAGCTTGGTCATGTCTTGGTCTGTCTGACTTGGTCTGTCAACTTGGTCACGACTTCGTCTGTCTCTGGTCATCACTTGGTCTGTCTTGGTATTCAGTCTTGGTCTAGTCTTGGTCTTGGTCTTGGTCTCTATCTCGTCTTGGTCAGTTGGTCTGTCTTGGTCTCAGTCTTGGTCTACTTCGTCTTGGTCACAACTTGGTCTGCTCGTCTCAGTTTGTCTACTTGTTGTCTCGAGTCATCTTAGTCAATTGGTCGTCTGATCTGTCTGGTTCATCTGGTCTCACGACTTGGTCTGTCTCTGTCTCGTCATTAGAGCTTGGTCTCTGTCTAGTCTGTCTTGGTCTCAGCTTGGTCTCGTCTTGGTCTTGGTCTCGGTATTGATCTCGACTCTTGGCAAAGTACAGGAAGTGACTGTGCTGTGGTTGGCTAGTATTATTAAAAATGAAGACTGAATTAGCTTGATTATAGTATTGCAGCATTATTGCGGCGAGTCTCCTGTGAGTGAGGTAAAACACAGAGTAGACCGTTCGCTAGATTTTGTAACAAAGCTTCTCAGCTGCTTTATACTCCTCTGTTAGCTCTTTTTCTTGTGGCGTCCCTTGTTTTCCAATCCGTGGTTTTAGGAAATGACAGAGCAGTCCAGATATCCGTCTAGCATGTGACATGAAGAGTACATCCTTCTGTCTGAAATATGCAATCTCAGTGTTGTGGTCTGTCTCTCGAGAGAATGACTCAAGAGTTGCACAAAAGATCTCTGTCCTCGACTTGACTTTGGCATTGTTTTGTCTCGAGGAAAGAGGCTGAAATCACTTTTCTCTGTTTTTCCAGCCAACACTTAAAACACTTGTTTTTGACATAAGTGCATTCTGATCAATGCAGCAGTGCAATCATGCAAGTGTTCACCTGTTTCTCATAACTCCTATTTCACTTCTCTCTGACTAAAACTAGCATAATTTTATGCATCATCTCATCATTGTTGTCTCTTTGTCTCAAGGAAGGAAAGAGTTGTAGAATTTATAGTTAGTTTTGCAAATGATTCATGGCAGAAGTCTCTGTGCCAAGCCTCCAAACATGAAAGATTTATATCTGTTTGGGTAAGATGGTGTGAATTATAAAAGTAGGTTTTGGCCAATAACATGAGCACAGTCATGATTTCACTCTCACATTGGTTAAACTTAAAGGAGAAGTTCACTTTAAAAAAAACTTTTGCTGGTAATTTACTCACCCCAATGTCATCCAAGAAGTCCACGTCTTTCTTTCTTCAGTTGAAAAGAAATTAAAGTTTTCGATGAAAACACCGGATGATAAATAAGGGTCTAATCTAGGACCATTCGAGTCATGACTTGAAAAAGATTTGATGAACGAGTTTGAACAGGAGAGTCACGAACGCTCATCACAGAACAGAGCAAGGCGAGCATTTGAGCTTATAAAACTTAAACTTTGGTATTTATTTTTTAAATGAGTGATCGTTTCGCTTGATAAGACCCTTATTCATCGTCTGGTGTCATTTAAAGCCCTTTGAAGCTGCACTGAAACTGTCTTTTGGACCTTGAACCGTTTGGTTCCCATTGAAGTCCATTATACGGAGAAAATCCTGGAATGTTTTCATCAAAAACCTTAATTTCTTTTCGACTGAAGAAAGAATGACATGGACATCTTGGATGACATTGGGGTGAGTGAATTATCAGCAAAAGGTTTTTTAAAAAGTGAACTACTTCTTTAACTAGTTTCATTATCTTAGGCCCTGTTTACAGCTGGTATTAAGATGTGTTTTGGCCAATCAGATCACAAGTGGACTACTTTAAATTCAGGTGTAAATGTTTTGAGCTTGTCCACTTTTGACCACTCGAATGTGTTCAAATAGCCACAGAAGTCTCTCCTCCTACTGATTTAATGCGTAAACATTATGGGAAGTGCACTAACCAGACGGGGTTTAAACTTTGTTGGAGACTCAAGTCAAAATTGTTTTCCTATTCAGCCCATTGGGCACCAACACTGAAGTTGAGATAAACTGAAATAGTGAATGCAATCCTACTTCATCCTGTCTCTGACCAGACGCTCGTGACCCCAGTGTGTGTTGAAAGAGAGCGGAGGTGTGACCAGGCCACGCCGACTTCCTGTTTTCTGCAGTTCCTCATTGTTTATTCGCCTTTTCAAACACTGGATATCTTTGTTTTGCTCTTCGTCAGTGGGAGAGAGTGAGTGGGAGTAGAGATGAATCGAGACTTTGGCCAGAATAACGCACCATCATTGTGTTTCTAGAATAATTAGTATGTGCACCTGCATTGAATGCATTGCAAGGTCTGAATGACCTTGTACATTTGCAAAAGAGCTCACTGTGTGTGAAACTGTGTTTAACTTCATCTTCAATCTACAGTGTGACACATGCGATTTTTAAAAAACACTATTTTATTCGACCTTATGATATATATATATATATATATATATATATATTAGGTCTGTCAAAAGATTAATCGCGATTAATCGCATCCAAAATAAAAGTTTGTGTTGACATAATATATTTGGATGCATTGTGTATAATTATTTTGTATATATATAAATACAGACACATGCATGTATATTTAAGAAAAAAATATTATTTATATGTAAAATATATATATTTATATATAATATAAATTACATATAAATCTATAAACAGTATATAAATGAAAATATGTCTTAAATATATACAAGTATGTGTGTGTATTTATATATATAAAATAATTATACACAATGCACCCACATATATTATGTAAACAAAAACTTTTATTTTGGATGCGATTAATCGCGATTAATCTTTTGACAGCTCTAATATATATATATATATATACACACACACACACACACACACACACACACACACACACACACACACGCACACACACCGGTATATAATAGCAACGCTTTATTGTGATAATATTGCAACACTTAATATACAATATTGTTTGTATAGGCATTAAAAACTATTTATTCTTTTATTAAGCTTTACATACACAGGGAGCCAATAACAGCAGTACGATATGTTGAAACAAGACTTCACATTGTGCTCATTCCTGAATGTTATAAGTACAAGACATACATGTTGTACTGAATATGTAAATAGACATGTGAACAAATGAATACATAATGAATATATACATGTGAGGAAAGAGAAAAATAAATAAAATTAACTTGATAAAGAATGCATACAAATTAGGCATGTCATACCTATATATTGACACACATAAAGAGAAACTATATGTACAATTATTATTATACATATGTGCAATACTTAATATCTTATGATATTTTCACACAAAATTGCATGCATTTTTTGCTGCATAAAGTCATATAACAGCTATGTAGCAATTTACTCTGTTTGAAATGTTATTTTACGTTATTTTAACGCAATTAAAACATTTTAAATGGCATGTAAAAAGTATTTCTTACTGTAGGCAGTGGACATTAAACACTCCACAGTTAGTAAGAAATGTAGTGTTATATTCTGAGAATAGCAAAGCATTTAGTATCGATAAAACCATCACAGCTCATCAGGTTTAAAGTCAGCTCTTCTCCAAACTATAAAAGCAAGAGAATTATAATAATAAACATTAATATGGAGAAAAGAAGCAGAATTTAATCTGTGCTGTGAATAGCGTGTAATTAAAATACATTTGAGACATGTTATTCTGTATTATTATTGAGCTCTGCTAATTAGTTTTGGTTCCCTTGATGGTGTTTAGAGATTACAGTGAAAACCGTTTGTGGATTGTGAGACATTTCAGTGGCGTTGTTTTTATGAACATGACTGAATCACTGTCCTCCAGTGTCATTGCAACGTCGAAACGTGCCCGTCAGTTTCACCGAGGCCGGGAAGTGGATTATTCATGTTTGCAACAATTATGCATGTTATATAAGAATATATTTGCAATGATTTTGCTGTCAATTTATGCATTTTTTGTTTAAGAGGACCTGCATTTGAAACAAGTGTTTTCTTTGTGTGTGTGATCAGGAGAGCCGTACCAGCTCAGTGCCCAGCGGAGGTTTCCGGGGGTGTTCATCCGTACTCGCCCACTGATGAAGGCCTCAAACTCAGCCTGTCTAAAGGAGTCTCCATGTCTCTGCCCTCGTCCCCTCTCCTGCCCCGACACAACTACGTGATGGCAGCTCGGCCAAGCAAGAAGTCTCCAGGTGAGATGTGTATTACAACGATCAGTTTAGATTCTCCTCATACATTTCTCTTCTCCTCTCACTCTTCTGAGACTATTAGGAGAGTAAACCCTGATATGACGTTAACAGTATATGAACAACATAATTGTATGCGACACCCCTAGTTCGTTCCGTTCTTTTGAATTTGTTTACTAAAATCATAGATAAAACAATTTATCATTTTAGAAGCATCAAAATGTTTGCAATCTGAGTTGCAGTTTGGTTTTGCTAGCAGTGCAGAAATTACACACTTGAATGGTGAATTTCTAACAAGAGCATGTAGGAAATTAAGAAATTATGTTTTTCATAAAGAGAAATTTTTCAGACTATTTATTTTTTGGGGGTTAACACTTTATGTATAATGCATTATAAAAGCATTCATAATGTACATCGTAATGTATTATATATTTCACAAATAATTATAACCAAAGTTGAAAATGCATTGTATTTGCAGGGTCCTTGTTGCATCTGAAATTGGTTGTTGTCATGTGTTTTAATTAGGGCTGGGAAAATGGTAATCGCGATTAATCACATCCAAAATAAAAGTTTGTGTTTACATAATATATGCGTGTGTAGTGTGTATAATTATTTTGTATATATAATACACATATATGGATGTATATATTTAAGAAAAATGTGTTATTAATATATCAAATATTTATATTTATTTATAATATTAATTTTGTATAAATGTATATAAAGTATATGCATGCAAACATTTCTTAAATGTTTACATGCATGTGTGTATTTATATATATAAAATAATTATACACACTACACACACATATATTATGTAAACACAAACTTTTATTTTGGATGCGATTAATCGCGATTAATCTTTTCCCGGCCCTAGTTTTAATGCATTATATTTTCTGTGTAACAATAAATAGATTACACAGAGAAGTATTATAGAGAAGTATTATAACTGTGGTTATACTTATTCATTATAAGATACGTTACAAGGCCAAGGCCAAGTAATGCATTGAAATTATATTTATAATGCATTATATAAAGGCTTACATTTTTTCTTTTACAAATTCCCATTAATGCATCTGGATGATTTACTATGTTTTGCTGCTATTTTGGGAGCGTCCTTTTTATTTTAAATCTGCAACAGTTAAAGCAGTACCATAAATAGATGTAATCAAACATATAATATATTTAATGTTGTAATGATTTTATTTTGGTTTCAATAATATAGAATTAGGATCAGAATTGGTGGGAAAAGGTGCTTAATTGTCACAAAAATAATGGTAATTTAAGTTAATATATTTGACTTTTTATCTGAGACTTTTAGATCGTTAATCCAGTTGTTAACTCTATTAATGTGTGCATTTGTGTCTTTATTTTTATAAATGTGTGGTAGAAGGTCAGATGAAGCATCTGTTAGTTCATATGCATCTTGATTGAGTTTGTATGTCAGTACATTCAAACACTAGTGTGTGTGTTTGTGTGTATGTAAACAGCCTGAGGTGGTTTCCACACCATCTCTGTGTTAAGGACAAGGTCATGAGCAGCTGAGATCTTCAAAAGGCTTTGCTGGTTGTTTTTGGAGGTTTTAGCATGGAGGATTGAAATCTTTCAGTGGTCACTTTGGCATCTCGCTCACATCTGGCCCTCATGTGTGTTTGCATCAGCACCTCTCTTTGAAAGGGGGATTGATCCTTTGAAGGCACCGGAAGCAGGCGACATGCTCGATTTGCCCTTTGCACATTTCATTAGTCTGACAATTAAAGAAAGATAAACGTCCAAATGAGATTCCCCTGGAGGACGAGATCCTCAGCGATTCATTACAGACACCGGAACACGTGAGATTGAGCTTTTGTTTTTAGTTCCACAGATCTTGAAAATGTTGGCTGGGACAGTGATATGCAGTTATAAATTATTATAGGAATAATCATATTTAATCTTTTTCATTCACACTATCGTTTTTTTTTTTTTTTCAAATAAATTAATTAGGGCTGGGCAATCGATTAATCACATCCAAAATTAAAGTTTGTTTACATAATATTTGTGTGCATAGTGTGTATAATTATTTTATATATATATAAATACACACACATGCATGTATATATTTAAGAAATATTTGCATGTATATACTTTATATTTATACAGTTAATATTATGTAAATATAACTGTTTTATATATTAAGAACACATTTTTCTTAAATATATAATGTGTGTGTGTATATTTATGTATACAAAATAATTATAAACACTACACACACATATATTATGTAAACACAAACTTTTATTTTGGATGTCGATTAATCGTTGCCCGGCCTAAAATTAATATTATTATTTCGAAAGGATGCATTAAACTGATCAAAAAAAGACATTTATTATGTTATAAAAGATTTCTATTTCAAATAAATGCTGTTGTTTTGATCTTTCTATACATCAAAGAGTGTCAGTTTCCACAAAAATATCAAGCAGTTAAAGATGTTTCTAAGATTGATAATAATATTTAATGTTTTTTTTTTTTGAGGATCAAATCGTCATATTAGAGTAATTTCTGAAGGATTAAGTGGCACTGAAGACTGGAGAAAAGATGCTGAAAATTAAGCTTTAATCACAGGAATAAATAATATTTTAAAATATGTTCAAATAGAAAATAGGTATTTTAAATTATAATAATATTTCACAATATTACTGTTTTTACAGTATTTTTGTTCAAATAAACGCAGCCTCTGACGAGCAGAAGAGACTTCTTTAAAAAACATAAAGAATCTTGTTGACCCCAAAGCTTTGAACAGAAGTGTATATTCACTAATATAACAATCTTAATCTAGATAATGCCATGGTTCTCCTTTTTTAAATAATTTATTTTTAAATTAATTAATTAAATTAATTAATTAATTTATTATTTTAATAATATTATAATAAATACATTTTAATTAATTGTAATAAAATTAAAGTTATTTAATTTTAACAAAAAAATGCCACTAAATGTAAATTAATTTAAACAAATCAAATACATTTTTTGTCATTTTGTGTTTAACCCATAATATTCCTTCATCACACATTAGTAGTGCAGAACTAATACTGTATGTCCTATTATAACATAAATGTTTATATCATGCTAATGTTTATCTGTTCAAGTAGAGGATTTTCTAAGAAAACTCACAGTGAAGAATTTAAAAATAACCAAAATTAGGTTCATATGGACTTTACACTCAAACACTGATGTTTAGATTGTGAAAGTAATAACATGGATAATGTGAGATATTATTGCTTAAACCCTGTATCGTCTTAAACCAAATAAACCTTTTTCAGGCTGTGCCGAAGGGAATCTTTGGCATTAGTTGCTGTTATTAGGAGCATCAAAGGCCGGCTCATGAGTTTCATGTGGACGAGGGTTTGTGTGCGGTTCGCTAGAAGTTAAAGGATTAGTTCACTTCAAAATTAAAATTTTGATTTACTCACCCTCAAGTTTTTTCAAACCGGTATGAATTTCTCTCTTCTGCTGAAGTTAACCCCATTTTCCCCATAATATGGAAGTCAATGTGGTTCATCAACTGTTTGGTTACCAACCTTCTTCAAAATATCTTCCTAAATTTTCATTTTGAAGCACTCTTAGACAGGGTGTCCCGGGGTTTTAAAAAGTATTAAAAAGTGATCAATCAAAATTGTCAAATTTAAGGCCATTAAAAGTGTTAAATTTAGTCTGAGACGTATTCTTTTTTTAAAAATTAGGTATTTTTTTTCAGACTATCAGGTGTCCTATTCCGTGTTTGTGTTAGTCCGTTTAAATATGGGCTTTAGCTTATCTGGGCACAATCAAAGATCTTTCATCTCTGTCTATGATTGATGCTGACGTTATTATTCAGTGGCTGGACGATATGACGATATATAGAGGCTATATAACCCTGATATAAGTGATCACTCGTATTTAGACCTACCTATATTGTATTTATATAAAGCGTTCACAGGCAAATTTGCTTTAGCCTATGTAGGTCTATATATTGCTTTTGTTTCCCTGGTATTGAAATCAGGCAAACATAAATGTCAGGCGACACGATTCCTGGCTGCATGTCAATATCCATAGATCACTGGATCTTTAGTAAGTTGTAAGGAACACTACATTGAGTCCAA
The DNA here is from genome assembly GCA_030378365.1 of Hybognathus amarus. Classification (NCBI taxonomy): domain Eukaryota; kingdom Metazoa; phylum Chordata; class Actinopteri; order Cypriniformes; family Leuciscidae; genus Hybognathus; species Hybognathus amarus. The sequence continues at coordinate 121,874 of JAQIUQ010002563.1, read as the reverse complement.
CATTTAGTTTAAATTGATCAAATTGTTCGTCTTAGTCGCATTTTCGCAGTTTCCCCTATTAAATCCAGTCACGCAGCAGATCTTTTGCCACTCAGTCAGGTTGAGGGGGTTGTACCAGCGGGAAAGTGATGTCAATGCATTCCCTCTATTGTTTGGTGTGTAAAAAAACATCAATGTCAACTGGATGGGAGCTAATGCACTTCGGATCGCAAATGCAATCCACTAAACATAAAAATGGAATGCGTGCTTTAAATCTATTCATTTTTGTATGTTAGAAATGTCAAAATCTGTGTAATAGAAAGGTCGCTGGTTAACACTTGCAATTCAGTGTCGTGATGGTTTTAAAAAATTCTGAAGGTAGTAAAAAAGGTATTAAAAAGTAGTAAATTTAACTTAAGGATTACTGTATATACCGTTCAGAAGAAATGGTTCTATCTAGAACCAGAAATGGTTCCATCTCCCACTTCATATATAGAACTCCAAAATGATTCTATATAGAACCATTTTTTTCTTTTGGTAAAAGGTTCTATTGGTCAAGTATGGAAACCCCAGGGTTCTATACAGAACCCAGAGGAACCCTTTTTAAGAGTGTATAGAACCTTTTAGTGGTTCCAAAATACGTAGCGCTGATAGAACCTTTTAAGGTTCTATATAGAACCTTCTTCTTCTAAGAGTGAGTGACCTATTCCTTTAAATGGGTTATATGATGCTATTTTAAACATTCATCATTTTGATTATTAGCTGTAATAGAATATGTTAACATGCTTTAATGTTCAAAAACACATAGTTTTTCACATACTATAAATCTCTTTTGTTCCCAGTCTGTCTAAAAAGCACTGATTTACACAAAGTCCCACCTTTTGAAAAGCGTTCTGATTGGCCAGCTGACCCAGTGTGTTGTGATCACCTCAAGCGTGTCAGAAAATGTATCCATAATCATGAGTTTCAGCTTCCAAGGCTTCGAAAGCGGTTGTAAACACAGTTAATAATGTCGTCAGTTTGACCGTATCAGTTCGAATGAAAATGTGGATGATCAAGCCGATCCATCAGAACCATCTGATTATCCTCGTTTTTGCTTTCACATCCAAACACAGTGTCTCTGTGACATGACGCCAACACTACAATTAACTGAACTTTGTCGTCTTATTCTTGTTTCACATTGTGACGTGGATGTTTGAGGGAGTGATATTCGGACTCGAATCAGAGGTGTTTTAGGCAGGTCTGGATCATTGTTCTCTGTTGGATAGAATAAATCCCCAAGCTTTGCAGATCTTATGCATGCACAGACAGATACATTACACCCTTAAGGAAAAGGAAGCATCATATGACCCCTTTAACTGTTCTTTTACTATTGGGTAGACATTTTAATTTTAAGCTGCCACATATGGTGTAAAAGCTGTGTGTGTGTGTGTGTGTGTGTGTAAGTGTGTTTATGAGAGAGGATGTTCAGATCTTCACAAGGAGGTGTTGAACAGCAGGACGGGAGGCAGAAATCTCTCTCTTACACACACACGATATCTACCTGAGCTGCTGGAGTCCACGATCTCTGCCGGTCAGGTCCTGTTGCCACGCTTGATATGTCAGTACAGATATACCATGTCAGATGTGCAGAGACTGCATTACACTGCATGTTTTAAGTATGTTAGCAGTAAAAGTAAATGAGACATTGCATGTTTTCCAAACTACCACTTTTGAGGCAATCTGCCACAAACCATCACTTAAAACCCAGTAAATTGTGATTGGTGGAACATGTCAGCTATCGGTTTCAGTAGTATAGATAGATCTTGGCCATGATAATATTCAATTCAACTCAGATTTATTTGTATAGCGCTTTCATAATACACTTACTGTAGTTTCAAAGCAGCACATTGAACTTGTTTTCAAAAGTTCTTATTACAGTTTAGAGTGATTTGTTATCTGAGGAAACTAAGTTATGCATTTCAGAAATGTACATATACAAATCACAGTTATCTAAAAATTTATTTAATTAAACAATGCAATAATTTAAAGGATTAGTTCACTTTAAAAAAAAAACTTGCTGATAATTTGCTTACACCAATGTCATCCAAGATGTCCATGTCATTCTTTCTTCAGTCGAAAAGAAATTAAGGTTTTTGATGAAAACATTCCAGGATTTTCTCCATATAATGGACTTCAATGGGTTCAAACGGTTCAAGGTCCAAATGAGAGTTTCAGTACAAACTGTTCAAAGGGCTTTGAACGACACCAGACGATGAATAAGGGTCTTATCAGAGTGAAACGATCGCTGTTTAAAAAAAATAATAACAAAGTTTAAGTTTTATAAGCTCAAATGCTCGCCTTGCTCTGTTCTGTGATGAGCGTTCGTGACTCTCCTGTTCGAACTTGTTCATCAAAATGACAACATTTTTCCCGAGTCAACTTGTTCATTTTCAGGGTTTCGCGGGGTCTTAAAAAGTCTAAAATTTCAAAATCACAATTTTAAGGCCTTAAAAAGTCTTAAATTGGCTGAAGTATTGTGTTCTAGGTCTTAAATCTTTTTAAACAGGTCTTAATTTTCCTACGTCCATGTAAACGTCTCATTGAAATGCTTCCACAGCGCTTTGAAATGGGTTTTTTTTATTTATATTACATGGTTGTAGTTCTTAATTCGCTGTATTACGACTACAACATAGACCAACATGCAACAGCCTATCAGTTTTGAGGTTTTGTGTTAGCCAAATGTTCAGTTTGAATAAAATCAATTACTTTGCGAATGATTTTAAAACTTGAGTCGTTACGCATTTACCTTTGTACGTTTTTTTTTTTTTTCGTGATATAGTTCTTAAATTTCAATCATAATGGTCTCAAAAAGGTCTTAAAAAGTCTTAAATTTGACTTTGTGTAACCTGCAGAAACCCTGATTTTGTTCGTTGAATGACCCAAATGACCTGAACAAAGATTCGTTCATTTTGATAAAAGAGTTCGAACATGAGAGTCATGAACGCGCATCACAGAACAGAGCAAGGCGAGCATTTGAGCTTATAAAACTTAAACTTTGTTATTTATTTATTAAATGAGACGATCGTTTTGCTAGATAAGACCCTTATTCATCGTCTGGAATCATTTAAAGTCCTTTGAACAGTTTGCACTGAAACTCTCATTCGGACCTTGAACCGTTTGGTTCCCATTGAAGTCCATTATATGGAGAAAATCCTGGAATGTTTTCATCAAAAACCTTAATTTCTTTTCGAACTGAAAAAATAATGACATGGACATCTTGGATGACATGGGGTAAGTGAATTATCAGCAAAAGTTTTTTTAATAGTGAACTACTCCTTTAAGGCAGAAAAATGAGCTCATTGAAGTAATGAATACTTATGATTATAATTACATTTTCACAATCCAACACTCAACCACCATTTGCTTGCACTCACTGGGAGGTACAGTGATATCAAACTGCAGACTATATAAATGCCTTCAAATAGATCCTGAATTCAGCATCATTACCTCGGTCCTGGAGCTCATTTCCTCACAGCTGAAGTAATAAAGCTGAACTGTGGCGGCTCCCTTTTAAGCTAAACCGCTACTTTCCCCAAACCGAGCGAGTTATTGATCCTATTAAAGCCAGATCACATGAGGCTGGCACATATTATGTGCTGCTTTCATCAGGAGTTTCACTTCGCCTCATTACTGACCTCTGCTGGAGAGTTTGGGTCATTACTCCCTCACAGGACACTAAACCTCTGAAGGTCGAAGGTCAAGAATACTTCTTCTTCCTGGTCCAGTCCCTGTTGGATTTGTTTGAGCAGAAGCATGTCTTTTCAGTGATATAGTGAGTTGGGGTCGGGATAAATAGATTTAGCAGATGTTGAGAAGGTTTTCAGAGGAAATGGAGATGGAGGATCTCTTAGGAAGTCTGGTTGTGTGAGGATCTGTAAAAGACGTTTACTGCCTCCAAGATACACTTTCCTTTTACAGCTTATATTATTACAGCATGTTTGACTGTTAACCACGGATCTGATTCAGTGTTCAAGATATGTGTTTGTGTCTATTTGAGTGTCTATTACTGTTTATATATTTACTGTACTAAATACTCACAGTATATTTACAGTGGGTGCACTGGGAAAACAATCTATCTATCTATCTATCTATCTATCTATCTATCTATCTATCTATCTATTATATCTATCTATCTATCTATCTGTATCTATCTCTATCTGTATTTATCTATCTATCTGTCTGTCTGTCTGTCTGTCTGTCTGTCTGTCTGTCTGTCTGTCTGTCTGTCTGTCTGTCTGTTGTCTGTCTGTCTGTCTGTCTGTCTGTCTGTCTGTCTGTCTGTCTGTCTGTCTGTCTGTCTGTTTGTTTGTCTGTCTGTCTGTCTGTCTGTCTGTCTGTCTGTTCTGTCTGTCTGTCTGTCTGTCTGTCTGTCTGTCTGTCTGTCTGTCTGTCTGTCTGTCTGTCTGTCTGTCTGTTTGTCTGTCTGTTGTCTGTCTGTCTGTCTGTCTGTTTCTATCTATCTATCTATCTATCTGTCTATACTTGTCTGTCTGTCTGTCTGTCTGTGTCTGTCTGTCTGTCTGTCTGTCACTATCTATCTATCTATCTATCTATCTGTATCTATCTGTATCTATCTATCTGTGTCTGTCTGTCTGTCTGTCTGTCTGTCTGTCTGTCTGTTGTCTGTCTGTCTGTCTGTCTGTCTGTCTGTCTGTCTGTCTGTCTGTCTGTCTGTCTGTCTGTCTGTCTGTCACTTTCTATCTGTCTGTCTGTCTGTCTGTCTGTCTGTCTGTCTGTCTGTCACTTTCTATCTGTCTGTCTGTCTATCTATCTATACTATCTCTATCTTATCTATCTATCTATCTATCTATCTATCTATCTATCATCTATCTATCTATCTATCTATCTTATCTATCTATCTATCCATCTATCTATCTATCTATCTATCTATCTATCTATCTGAGTTAATGAGAATAATCTTTAGATTCACATCCTCATGTTTAAATGTGTGAGTTTGATCAGAACATTTGTCTTTTATAGAAACACTTCCTTAAAATGCAGCACTATCAGATGAAGATTTTGTTGAATGTTTGAGAGTTCAGGAAGTTCTGCAGAACCAGAATGATCCGGCTGATAACATGCTGGACTGGAGCTCACGTTGGCATCAGTGGCGTTGGTGTGCCGTTGACCGGCCAACGCAATAAAACAGCCTCAGAGCAGATCTGGAGAACAACCTCCTCTGTTCAATATACACTTCACAAAAGCCAACTTCCATCTGTGGACGTCACTTCAGTCTGAATACATGATTCACAGACAGGCGATATTTCACAGTAAAGAGGAGTATTGTCACATCGCTCTCTCTCTTCCGTGGCTTTTGTTGTCCGTACAGAAGATCTTGTGTCTTGGGAGAAGGACTCAAATGTGAATGTGTCATGAGGTCTTTGACTTTGCTCCATGTCTTTTAAGGTCTATGTGGATCTACCCACATGAGTAGAGCACAAAAGTTCAGCTCCAGAAATAAAAATCCTTTTCATTTTGTCCAATTTATTATTTAAAATTTCTTGACAAATAATGTTTTTTTATATTTGAATAGTTTGGCACGAATCCGTTCGACTGTAGGTTGTCGTGAGGTATCGTAAACGACAACGGCCGTCGCAGACACAAGATTCGATCGTATCATCTCGTATAGTGTGTCATAGTGAGCGACAACCTACTGTGATGCTTCACGACATCATGACAAAAAACTAGCATGTTTAATTTTTTTAACGGTCGTCTACAAGGGTTCGTCACATGTTTGAGGTTGACCAATAGGAGAACAGAAGCTTTTCCGAACACAACTTTCAAAATGGCGAAACGAAAGAGAGAGACGATGGTGCTAACGTTAAAACTAAAAGTAAAAATATATAAGAAAACAGTAAATCCAGGAACGTGTCCATTGTTGGGTTTTCTTTTTCTTGTTTGTTTACGTTCGTTTCCGGAAGTCACTCGCTGCTGAGTTTCGCCTTCTGATTAGAGACGGCACACGATTACTGGTCAGGAAGCAACGTGTAGTCTGACATGTTTCTCATCCACAACACAACAAGATTTTAGTCAAAAGTCATTTTCTTTTTTAGTCAAAATCGTGTAATCTGACACAGTGACTATCGATTAACAGAAAAAAAAATCTTGTAATCTGAACCAGGCATTAAAGAATTGACAGAAATAATTATATTGGGTTACTCTACAATTGTTTTAATGTCTCCATTAATTAAAAATACTACTACTAATAATAATGTGCGTGTTAAAGGTTGCTTATTTTCTATAAGCAATATTTCTCAATATCATCAATATTTTCATTTAAACAGCCTTACAATGCTTTCATAAATGTACCGTCATAAATAATAAAGTCATTGAATTTAATATTTTCTTCTAGTTAAATTACTTGGAAAAATACTTCAAACTGATTTGCTTTGGTACCAAATTGGTACCGAGAACCGTAAAATTTTAATGGGATCATTATCGTTACCGACTACTTGAATTTTGGTACCGTGACATCCCTAGAGAACATTATTGTAATAAAACATTGTGAATAATTTGGGTTTAGTTGCCATGGTTGTTAGGGAAGAGTGCGTCCACAACAGGAGTTACACACACTCAATAGCACGCACCTGAGACATTGTATTAGTCGTTATATTTAATAAGTAATTTCCCACCAGCTCTTTATTAGTTTTGAGCAGCATTTGCAGATTCAATGTGACCATCTTAGAAGACAGCATCATCACTGTGTTTCAGAACAGATTGATTTGTTGTTTTTCCTCTTTCTCTGGCTGTCTCTTGCTTTTCCCTCGTTTATATTCTTTCGCTCTTTATTTGCATGCATCTCAGATCTGCCGTTGGACCTCAGACTGAGTTAATACCTGTTTGTGATCTCCACCAGAGAGATGAGACTCATGCATTTTAATCACAGATGTGTGTGTGGATTTATTCTCTTTTCCCTGAAGCCTAAACTTTGGACCAGAATTATATATGAAGGGGGCGTTCAGGGAAAGTGTGTTCATTTATATTTGGTCTTGACAGGGGATATTACAATATCCAGGTGAATTTGTTTATAGCAGTGACATTTTTAATTCAACAGCAAAACTAATTAAAGTTAAAGCGACACCATATACAAGCTTCATATACAAGATGAACAAAGAAACAAATTGCAAGCAATACAAAATATTTTTTTTCGGAATCAAATATTCAAGTAAACATTCAAAGAAATTTGTAGAAGTAATCAAATATAAAATAAAACCTGTGCTTTGATATTTCCATTCTCAATATCTTTTCTTACTCTGTTTTATTTGTGGTAGAGGGATAGTTTACCCCAAAGGTGTTTGTTTGTTCATACAATAAAAGTCATGGGGTCCAAATTTGGACTTTAAAATGTCTTATTTGCGTCCATAATAAAAACTATTCATACAGGTTTGGTAAAGGATGACAGGAGTTTAATTTTTCTTAGCTAGATGAAGAAAAATATCAAAATGTCAGTGATAGTTTGAAGAAAAACAGAGCATATCGAGTTCCCACAGATAAACTGAGCCACTGACAGCGAGTTGAATAGGCTGGTTTTTGTTTACATGCATATCTTATGAATGAAAAACATACTGTTTATTCCAAAAGCAACAAACTGTGAAATGTTTGCATTTCAATGCAGGTGTCCATAGATGGCAGTGTAAATCATCATGAGAGCTGAAGAAGTGTGTGTGTGTGTGTGTGTGTGTTAACCCAAAAACCATATTCTGGACAAATGTGTGCAAAATAGTTTTGATTTATTTGTAAAAATACTTCCTTGATCTTAGCGGTACAAGACTTGGCTACTTTTCCTAAGTTTGCCTCCTGAACACACTTTTTTTTTGACTCAATTCTACAATGTTAAGTGTGTGAAAAAAAACTCCCTAATCTTGTATTTGGGTCATAAATGGGCACCCATAGAAATGAATGGGAAAAACTGTAATTTAGAGCATTCTAAAATAAGCCAAAATAAGACACCAGGTGACAGCAAAGTCACTTTATCTTTATGTTTTAGCTCTAAGAACTTATTGGAATAATATTTTAATGTAGTAAAAAAAAAACATAAATATAAGCATATTTTACATAGAAAATATGGTACTTTTTGAAGTAAATAAATTCAAAATACCCCAAAATTAAACAAAAACACCATAAATGGATAGAACAAACTTTATCGAAGACAGTGATATAACATTTATAATAAATAAAAATTATAGGTACACACCTGAGTCCAAAATTAGGGCTATAAAGTGAATATCGCTTTGAGGGCTACAGGGAAATTTACCCAAAAGATGTTTGTTTGTTTAAATGATAAAAGTCACTGGATACAGAAGAGTACAACTTCCCTTTACATTTCCCCTTAGATTATGTTAAAATATGAAGGGATATTGATATTAAATAACACTCTTAGTTGGTTTAAATATTTTAGGTTTTAAGTATAGTATGTTCGACTTTAATGCAACCTCAAAAATTAATTTTGACACTTAAGTCACACTTATTTTGGTTTATTTATTTATCTATGCATTTGTTTATACTTTTTATTTGTGATTTATTTATGTATGTGTTTTAGTTTTCATTCATTTTGACAATGATATGAATACAAATACAATACAATTATTTGTTGGTTTTAAAATCCGATATTCCGATATATCGGCCGATATTTTTATTTATTTATTTATTTTTATTACAGAAAACGTAACATCTTTATATTTCCCTAACATTCGTATATTTGTAGTTATTTATGAGTTTTAACAAAAATAATATGAAAAAAAATTTATTGTCACAACAGAACAGAGGAACATCAAAATATATGAAATTTCTGAAAAAATAAACTATGTGTGGCGCGCTATACACAAGTGTTGCCAACAGGGATGGTGTAGAGTGCCCTCTGGCTGGACAAACTATACAAGTCCAACACTCATGACATGGTTGAAGCATGTTTCATCCATTTTTATTTTTGAAATATTCATTTATCGGCCATTATAACTGCAGATACCGATAGTTTGGAAAATGCCTAATATCGGCCAATAATATCGGCTGCCAGATCGGTCTGGCTCTATTTTCAACAAAACGCTGTCCTGTAGCTCAATCAGTAGAGTGTTGGTGCTTGCAACACCAAGGTCATGGGTTTGATCCCCAGGGAAAAGCAAGAACCGATAAGAATGTAAATGTGTACCTTTAAAAGTCACTTTGGATGAAAGCGTCCGCAAATGATTAAATGTCAATTTTTAATTGACTGAAAAATGAGTGTTGATTATCAGATTTGAGCCAGGAGCGATTCGTGAGGTCATTCCAAAAAGAAAAGAAAAGATGTTCCACAAAGATTATGAAGACCATTGTATCATATTGTTCACAATAAGTGCGGCAATGCACATGAAGAACGCAAATAGAGTCAATTATGATTTCATCTTGACTTTTACACATTCACTTGCATCATCAGGACATCTAACTCTGATTTATGGTAGTCTTTACACACATCGCTGTTTCATTTGTCATCTCTGAGCGCTGTGTTTGCTTCCTGGAGGTCAAAGTCATGCAGGTGAATCTCTATAACTGAATCTCTGATGGATGTCTCCGGGAGATTTAAGGCTCCCGATCACCAGTACTCCATGACTTTATTTGGTCAGATCGTACACGGGCTGCCGGGTCTTTGATCTCAGCAGGGTTTTCCATGATAAATAGAGGAACGTGTAAACCTACAAGCTTTATGGGGTCGAGCAGGATTTCTCTTTTATATGCTCAACAAAGAGGAATTTGCCCCTTTAGGATCGCATGACCTTCAGCGCCCTTTGTGTCAGATGTGAAGAGCTTCGACTTTCATCTCAAACCTGAAGCTGATTTTTAACACATTATCTTGGTTCAAACCGCTGCATGTTTGCGTAATACACATTAGGACCACCTTGGCAACTAGTGTATTAACTGGCCTTGTACACTACCATTCAAACGTTTTCAACTTTCTATTCATCAAAGAATCCTGGGAAAAATGTAGCATGGTTTCTACAGAAATATGAAGACGTTTTCAACATTGATAATAGTAAGAAATGCTTCTTGAGCAGCAAATAAAGCAAGGATCATGTGACACTGAATATGGCAAGCCGTTTTAGCTTTGATTCATTTCCAGGATATGAATTCTTGATATCAACAATTACATGTTTTGATATGAACAATTACATTTTTTGATATCTGTAATTGTATTTTCACTAGTGAAATTTCTCCATAGGCTGCCATTCAAAATTAATTGTTGATATCAAGAATAGATTTTTTACTAGTAGAAATATCATTTTTTATATCAATAATTACATTCTCACTTGTAAAAATGTGAATTTCTGATATCAATAATTAAATTATTACTAGTTGAAATGTCTATTCTTATATTAACAATTCCACTGTAAAAAAAATGTTGGTTTAACTTAAAAAATAAGTAACCTGGCTGCCTTAATTTTAAGTTCATTGAACTGGAAAAAGTGAGTTAATACAATGAAGGAGATTAATTTAATCATCAGAAACTCAAAATAATAAGTTATCTGAACTAAATAAATGATTGAAGTTGATTTGACAAAAGAAAAATGTTGTGATAACAAATCTTGAAAATATTTTTTTACAGTAAAGTAAAAATTATAAAATGGTAAAAATAGTAAAAATTTTCATTTTTGGTTTCTGAAAATGTATTTCTGATATCAATATTATTTCAGATATCTAAAATAGTAACAATCACATTCATGATACCAGAAATTAACATTGTCACTAGTAAAAATTTAATTATTTATATCAAAAATGAACATTGTTACTAGTAGCAATATATTCAAGAATAAACATTTCAACTAGTAACAATTGAATTCTTGATATCAAAAATAAAGGTTTTTACTAGTAATAATTGTATTTCTGAAATATGAAATTGGAATTTAAACTAGTAAGAAATCAACAATTGGTTTTGAATGGAAGCCTATAGTGACATTTAACTAGTGAAAATACAATTGTTGATATCAAGAATTAATATCCTGGAAATTAATAAAAGTTAAAATGGCTTGCTATACACTGAAGACTGGAGTAAAGATGAAATAAAGTAAGCTTTAAATCACAGGAATAAAATTGTTTTGGAAAGCAAGTCTTTAAAGAGAGACTGACTCTTTTTTTAAGAATACGTGCCAGTATGAGTAGATGGAGAAGCAGATTTGGTGGGAGCAACACACAGTATCTCTGAGAATCTCACACCCGTCTCCTAAGAGTTAATTGCGCTGTTTCCTGCTGTAGTTTACATTCCCAGAGCTGTTGAGATTGTAGATGCAGCTGGCAGCAGGCAGCCGGAGTCACAGAAGTCAGACGCTGGACCAGATTGATTATATATTTCTCTCTTTTCTGTTCTAAAGGACCCGTTAGAAAGCCCAAGTATGTGGAGGGTCCTCGTGTTCCTGGAGATGCGCTCATGTTGTCGCTCGAGGAGGAGCCCGACGGTACGACTGGTGAGTGACGAAACATGCTCCACTCGCTCTATTCTTTTCAGATGTGTGTGTGTGTGTGTGCTTGCTGTCAGAATCAAGTCTTTATTGGTTAGAGGAGAAGATTGTTGATGATGTCAGGGTTCCCACAGACACAGACGACCTGGAAACAGTTTATTGAGTCAGAAACTGAACGTGCATCTGTATACTGCTATCAGTGTAGACAGCATCAGTGATTATAATGACTTCTGTTTGCATTCTGAGTACAACGCTCACTTCCAGTGTAGGCAAATGTTGAGCCGATTCAGCAACTGACGCCACTGAGCGTTGGGTCATGGTGTGAAGATGTGTAACGTAACTATTCATTGATGTCTTGCTCTGCAGGGGCATATGCAAATTAGGGTTGTAACGGTATGAGATTTTCACGGTATGAATGATCGTCTCAGAAATATCACGGTTTCACGATTATACGAATATTAAACTATCATCATTATTATAATCATCATCAGCTACAATGGCCCTTAAATTAATAAAAAAGATATGTTTTTTGGTTGAACATGGTTTATTGTAAGCAGTTTTTTTTAATAGAGTCTTTTTGAAATGTATATTTATTTCCTCAGAAATTTCTGGGTATGTCTGAAATAACTGGTCTGGATTCTGTGATTGAATATAAAATGTATTTTTTAAAAATGCAATCAGATAAAATGTAACAATTTTAGTTTGTCTACACAAGAGAGTTTACTAAATTAAAACATGGACAAAAAAATATACACAATAGTAATATATTTTAGTCATTATTTTAGTCATAGACTAAACCAAACTTTTTTACAGGTTGTACTGAACACCTATGAGTTTTCATTCAGTGTATTTGATGATTATTCTTTTAAAAAACAATTATAAAGTGCACATTAAGTGTTCTCTGTCTGTATATGTTCATGTGTTCACATCTTCACATAGTGGGTGAGACAGCTTTAAAAACCATGTGCGATGAGTGCGTACTTGAGAAGTGTACTAGATTTACGAAAACGGCGCTGCTCATTCATACAGGAGACGCGCTGAATATAGAAGGGGCTTGCACACGAGTCTTTTGCGTTGTATATTCACAGATACGCACATCATGCGATTTGATTTAGGCTACTGCAGCTATATTTTGATTTATTTATCCATCTATCTTTTAAAATCGCGCATTTACGTGGCATATCTGTATTGTAACACAGAAAGGACGGTGTGCGTCTTTGACAAGCCGGATTCCCTCAGCATGACAGAAATAATATGGCCTTAAGTTATAAAAGTTATGAATAACCTTTATCTTCACGGAGGGATGGTGTTCCTGAATATGGGAGAACATGTTCGACGTGTTTCCTGCTTTGCAGCCACTCTTCGTCCACATATCTTGCAAATTGGATATCCATCTTCAAGGACAACACCACGATCGTTTTTCAATATCCAAAATATTTCCCGTACTGCAGATTTTATTTATTTTTCGGCGGGAGATAGAGATTCGCAGCCTCTGTCTCTGACATTTTCAGCGCTGTACAGGTATGGAGTGTAAGCAGTCGAGCTGAAAGAAGTTGCATGCGGCAGTGCAGGTGAATTCTGGTTTAATTTTTTTTTACGCGGATAAGTAAATGTGCACGATATGATAAATCGTACATGTCAATATCGCGATAAAACCGCCATACCGTTATAAACTGAAAGAATTGCATAAACTGAAAGAATTGCATTTTTATTAAGTTAGAATAAGTTAGAATTAAACATTGGGTAACAAAATGCTTTCCATTTTGTTCTCTTTCCAATGCAATGTTCAAATTTGACTGTATAATAAATTAAAACTGGCACTTCAAATTACCATCTAAACCAACCAAACAAACAAAAAACAAGAAAAAAAGAACAAAAAAAGATTGCTTTCATGAGGCCTAGGCTTCACTCTAAAAATGTAATACAGCTTTGATAAAAAAATAAATAAATAAAAAAATTAAATAAATTCTATTATGAAATTCAATGGGAAAAAATGGGTAATAATTATTGCATATACATATTAATTATAAATCATAAAATTATCTCAAAACACCAAAAAGAAAAGAAAACAAATTATAAAAAACAAGTAAAAAAAATTTTGGACCCGAACACCCCAAGTTTGACTGTTAAACGAACAACCCAAGAGGGTTAATCAAAGCAGCATGCATTATTACATTTGCTTTATGCATTTTGAATTTAGATAATTGCATATGTGTGTATGTGCAGTAATGAGCACACTGACTCATATATAACAGAAATTGCATGTGCATCTGTTGTCTTCTGACATGTGTTGCGTGAATTGTGCAGTTTCAGTGCTGGGCTGGAATAGAGTTGGCAGTGTTGTCTGTGTGTGTATCTTTAGCTTCATATCACTGGACACAGGGTTGTGTTGGTCAGAGGAGCATGTGAGACATCAGAGCTTTCCGAAACAACTGTGTGCAACAGGGTGGCGCCAGTCGAATGCCATCTGTCTGTGGCTCACCACTGTATTGACACTGGTCACATGATGTCAGTCAGAAGGTGTCGCACTGCAGGGCGTCAGAGATGGATGACTAGGCAGTGGACAGCTGATGCTGATGCTACTAAAATAGTGTATAATATAGGATTTGAACATATGTCTTTCAACATAAAGTTTAATTTAGTGATCGGCAACGTCTAGTTGTAATTTGGCAAAAAAAAAAGATTATTTTATATTTTAAATAAGTTATTTAGGAAAAAAAGTCTTAATAAAAAGTTAATGTCACTTTCGGTTCACACTGGAAATATTAAATTAGATCAATTAAGCTCATTTTGCACACTTAGGGCCCCATTAAATCCGTTTTAATTTTTGCTGTGTTTTCCTTTGAATTTTTCTGAGTTCTGATTTATTGGTTTAGTTTTATAATCAAAAGGGATGTCTAAAAAATGGTTTACAAATATGATTTTACAATTTCTGGATTCTAATAAAATGTATTAAGAATGGTGGCGATCAAATTTATGCATACAACTTTAAACTTAAAATGTAATCAAATAAAATGTAACAATTCCTTTAATTGTTTGGCCAACAAAGTGCTGCACAACAGATGTTTATGGAAAAAAAGTGTGATTTTCCTTAAAACTATTATTTTAAAAACTGCATTGTTATTATTACTTTAGAAGTACATTCTGGTGTACATTAGTAACATATTTCTGCATAACGTTGTAAAACCAAACTTTTATTTTGTAGTGATGACCTTTGAGTGTCTGTGGGTATCTGATGATAGGTTTTTTTGATTCATTCATCCAAAATTTTAAAACATTTCCGTGATATTCTGTGTTCTTTAGCAAATTATTATGACTGAATTTATGTCCATGTTTTCTGTGTTGTAGAAATCATAGGGCGCTTCATACTACTTTTTTTCTTCTTTAGAAAATATTCTGTACACGCTCTTTGTGTTGTTTAATATTTAAAATGCTGAAATGCTTAATAGTTCTTAGGTTTGTTCAGGTTGTTGAAGTAGGATCAATATAACCTGGTTTATTTACTGCATATCTGTCATACCTCAATGACACACCCCAGTTAGCTCCAGACACATATAAGGGTCAACACTGTTTACATGGGCGACTGTCACATGTTATTTTAACCCTGAGAGAGTTTATATATAGCATCTCCAGACCTTCCCCAGGCTCCAGTTTAACATCGTCTTCAAGTCGTGTTGGAATGATCATATTCATGAGCTGAACCGTAGTATAGTCACCAGTGGAGGAAGGTGTTTTGTGAGCCATGACTTTCCCATTTGAGGCCGTGTCAATTTAAAAGGCAATATTATGCACTTTAAAAGCCTTGATTTTGTTTTTGGGCTCTACTAGAATGTTTTCACGGTTGAATGTTAAAAAAAGGACACATTATTTTCCTCATATTCTCCATTGTTGCAGCTCCTCTCTCCCCGGTCTGTCAGTAACGCTCTGTTCTAGTTCCTGTCTCTATGAAGCCCCTCCTTCTGAAAAGCACACTGTGCTCTGATTGGTTCGGCTGGACTAGCGTGTTGTGATTTGGTCAGCTGGTGTTTGGGAAATTACTATCATTTTACTTAAATAATTCACTGTTGCTTATTTGTTTACCTGAGAAGAAGAGGGATAGAAATGTTCTTCTTGATTGAACAAAATGTACACTTACTCCAATATTTTTTATAATATTAATATTACATTTTTATTCAGTTTAATTTTTGCAAGTTTTAGCAGTGCATTAAGTTGCAATTTAGTTTTTCATGGACATATACACTACCGGTCAAAAGTTTAGGGTCGGTAAGATTTTTTATGTTTTTAAAAGAAGTCTCTTCTGCTCACCAAGGCTGCAATTTTTTGATAAAAAATACACAAAAAATGTGTAAATGTTGTGAAATATTATGACAATTTAAAATGACTTTTTATGTTAATATATATTAAAATGTAATTTATTCCTCTGAAAAAAAGCTGAATTTTCAGCATCATTACTCCAGTCTTCAGTGTCACATGATCCTTCACAAATCACTCTAATATGATGATTTTATGCTCCAAAAACATGTATGATTATTATCCATGTTGAAAACAGTTTTTTACATTTTTATTTCAGGATTCTTTGATGAATAGAAAGTTCAAAGAACATTTATTTAATTAGAATCTTTCTAACATTATAAATGTCTTTACTGTAACTTTTGATCAATGTAACTCATCCTTGATAAATAGAAGTATTGATTTCTTATTTATTTCCCCCAAAAATAAATACAATTCTTACTGACCCCAAACTTTTTAAAGGGTAGTGTTTAATGTAACAAAAGCTTTCCATTTCAGATAAAAGCTGTTCTTTTGAACTTTCTATTCATCAAAGAATCCTGAAATAAAAATGTAAAAAACTGTTTTCAACATGGATAATAATCATACATGTTTTTGGAGCATAAAATCATCATATTAGAGTGATTTGTGAAGGATCATGTGACACTGAAGACTGGAGTAATGATGCTGAAAATGCAGCTTTTTTCAGAGGAATAAATTACATTTTAATATATATTAACATAAAAAAGTCATTTTAAATTGTCATAATATTTCACAATATTACTGTGTTTTTTGTGTATTTTTTATCAAAAAATTGCAGCTTTGGTGAGCAGAAGAGACTTCTTTTAAAACATAAAAAATCTTACCGACCCTAAACTTTTGACCAGTGTGATTCTATGTAGTATCTGTATATATCTGTAGATATCTGTCTATATGTTTTAGCTTCATATTTAATTGTAGTAATTAGAGATGGTTCATAAATATTTTCGAATGCATTTTAATCTAATATTTTAGTTATAGTTAAAAAAATCAGTTGAGGATAGTAATTTAGAAGTTACTCTGATTTTAAAGCCTTCTTTACCCCTTTAAATTGTGTTTCCACAATCTTGTAAAAGTACACAGACTGGTTAAATGTATTAATGTAATGTTCAACATTTCATA